>JAOWBP010059363.1:0-38786 GCA_028571105.1 Tragopan temminckii
CATCATCATTCTTAACTTCAATATTCTTTTTTTTTTTTTTCTTTTTAGGATCTTTTGTCCTTTTCTCTCAGAGATGGTAAGTTTACATTAGTTCTTTGTAAGGGTAACATCAGTAAGTTCATACTGATATTTTTAAATGCTCAAAGAGCTCAGGGTGCCAATCGACTTTATCCTATGTTCTTTTATAACAAAAGCAGTGTGTTCTTCCCGTGTCCACTACAGGAAAGACAACTGATACTACCTGTTAAAAACTCAACAACTGGTCACCTCTGTAGCTTCACATATCGTGTACTGGCATGCAATTGTATGTAATGACTGAAAAGTTCTGAAGTTGAATACCTAGACTGGAATGTTTTTCTCCTCCAGTATTTCCAGGGGTGCAGGTGACTTCTTCTTCCTTTTGGAAAGCCATGGAGCTGTTATGAAAATTTCAACCCTAAGATCCTCTGCAGATCACTCGTTGCCTAAAAGAAAAACAAATGTATATTCAGGGAATAAATTCTGGTGTGAATAAACGTGATTCACTTAACATCTGGCTTACAACGTGTAGCATTGATACTAGATAAATTTCATGAAACAGACTGCCTACTGGACAAACTGTTCATTTTTACAAGAAGCCTGTTTTATATTGCAGCTTGCATTTTTTAAAAGCCCCGTGTTGTAGCATGTTCACACAGGAAAGAGCTCCCTGGCAGCTGATTAGCCTATTTCACTTGAGAACAAATACCACTTTTGTTCCTGTTTTATTTTTAATGGAAAATCAACTATTCAGTTATTGCAAAACTGCCTGTTTTGCTAAGCTGGAATTTAAAACAAATGTATTTTCAAGCCTTGGTGACTTATTGCCAAGCTAAGTGAGAAGCTAAGTTGTGTATTGCAGGCAGGAAGCAGGAAGGCTACTATTAAGACTCCTGCTTGGGTTTGCGTGTTGTGCTACATATCAGGGGTGAAAGGAGGATAAGTATTAACCTTATTTCTCTACTAAGCACAAATTTAAAATGTGAACTCATTAAAGCCTACTGGAGCAGCTTGGTATCTTGGTAATGATGGTTATAAATAAATAAACTGAACAGATTGCCAATGGCCATATTTAGTCTACGTGCAGCACGTGTCAGAACTATACTTTGTAGTTGTGTCTTGCTGGTATCTTCATGCAACCCTAGAGAGAGAGACTGTTGTGCTTTTCATCACAGAGTGCACTGAGAGCCCTTTATAAAAGCCTGCTATCAGCAAACAGCAGATGCTACTGAGAGAAACACATTAAAAAAAAAAAAAAAGAGTTGGCACAAATAATTTTGAAATCTATTATATCTAAATTATTATGATTATTATTCTAACAACACTTGTTTATATGCCCAGGAGTAGTCCTTTCTCCTGTTGCAGGTTATGTGAGCTTGTCCACTCCTCTGCTCCTTGTTCCTCTATCAAAGACAATGAAAACCTAAAGATTTGAGATCTTTTCCTGCCATATGGCACCAGTTACCTGGTGCAGTGGCTCTGCTGACAGGATGAGGTTTGCACTGGGGAGGATTTTCCATTTAGAGCTCTCTTCTTTAGATAATAACAATTGTCTTCAAACATGTGAAAGATGAAGAGGGCCTGAAGGAAGGAATATGCTTCTGTGTAACATGGTCCTCTAGTGCAGCTGGGTTTCTCCACTTGTTATTTAATGTGGTGTGATGAAGACTGATGGATTTCCTGGGCTTTCTTCTGTTTAAGGGTACTATGATGCACGAGTGAGGGTGTTGATCTGCCACATCAGCTGGCAGCTGAGAATCCCCTTGGAGGAGCTGGAAGCCCTGGAGGAATCTCTGCTTGAAAGCCTGAAGGAACAAACAGAGGAAGAGTCAGAGTAAGAATACTTGGCTTGGCTAAGGGATGGAGAAGCACTGCTGGTGGTTGAAAGTTTAGCATCATTATTCTGCCTAAGTCCAGGCTCTGCTCATTCTCCCTGTGGCTCTTAACTTAATCATTTACAGCTCGATGAGAGTTGCAGGGCCTGCAAAGCACTTCAGCTGCACTGAGAGCCAACGATGCTCAGCTTTTGTAAAATCAGAGCTGCAACCCAACCTTGCAAGCTGGTAAATGCACATGCCAAACTCCTTCATCTCCTTGTTCCAATTTTGTCTCCTAGATTGTAGATTATATTTAAGTGCACCAGAAAGATCTGTATCTCTTGGCCTAGTACTCTTCAGATAGAAACAAATAGATTTACAGAGGAATTGTTCCCTCTGGAGAAACCATGATTCTGAAAGACAAACAGGCCAGATGCTTGCTGACCCGGCAGTGTTTTGATTATTTCCCTTACTCTGCTTTATAGAAGGGGATGGGTCAATGTGAATATATCAAGGCTAAAGCCAGGCTATTTCTTACAGGCCAAACTCACACCTCTGCGATAATGCCTCTTGCAGAATGAAGTTCCTTTAAAATTTCAGGATTAAATCCTCAGTTGTTGATTTTCTACAGATCCGTCCACTGTGCCTAAAGAGTCAGCTGTCTAACTCCCATTGAAGGTAGAGCTCTGAGGGCAACCACTGGCATCTTTATATATCTATGGACTGTTGATCACTTGACTTCTCTGTTATTAATGTAAGATGAAGCCTCTTAACTGCAAGTTGTTATATTCAGAACTGCCAAACAGTTGGTCAGTAGTCCTTTGCTTATGAGCCAGGAACTGTGTGAAGGTTTAGCAGTGTGTGAGGCAGTAAACCTGTCCATAGGAGACTTTCAAGGAACTGTTTAATATTTTTATGTCAGTTCAGCACAAAATGTTACGAGGTTAGCCTGAGTGCCAAAAACTACTTTGATCAATGTCTCTGACGCAGAACATGTTCAGACATTTTGCTGGGGTTCAGCAGGTGACAGGTACCTTTCAATTATGACTATTTAAATAAAGCTTAACTTTAGAGCACACTGTAAAAAGGGAAAGTCAAAATAATCTCAAAGATCATGTACTGCTAAAGAGAGCACCATTTGTAATGCAGAAGCAAGGGTTGGTACTGATGGGCACTGTTTTGCTGTGGCTTGTGAAAATAAACTCAATCTTGGGCCTCTAACATGGGACAGCACGCATATTAAGAGTGGAGCATCGCTTACACGCATGGTGCCTTGATACATAATTCTCTTCCCTCTGAACTGTGGCTTCTGTAGTGCAGCCCCAAAAGATGTCTGACAGCAGCAGGAGTGGCTGCAGAATTGTGCTGCCTAGCGGTTGTCATGTGTACCTGGTGTGGCAAAAGCCATCGATTTCACTCTTGTTCTTTCCTTAGAGGCCCAAGTTGCAGCCATGGAAATAACTTAGACAAAAGAAGAAAAAGAAAATCTCTACAATAAGAGCAGTTGACAGCTGCAGTGTCGATGCATTCATTACTATGGCACTAAAACTAGCACAAAGCTGAGACTTGTGGGGAATTAATGACTCTTTGTTTTAGAGTTAGGACTCAACTGGGAAATGAAGCAGAGTGTAATCTCACTGCTGCTTTGACCTCACAGATTTCTGGGGGCAGGGAACACAATCTTAGGATCTGCTTTGGATCCTTCCAGCTCTGCCCATCATCTGCAAGACTAGGAACAACCAAGTGGATTTTTGGCAGCTTCTGCTTATGCATTATTTACTGATACTTGTAATGGGAAGTTTTGCTCTTGCCTTTGCTCTTGTGGACACGTCCTGTGGCCCAGCGTGTGCCAAATTAAAAGTTCAGTGTGGTTATCTATAAAACAGTGCTCCAAACATTTAAATCCACATTACTTGTGCCAAACGTGTTCTGACTTGCAGGTGTAAACTTCTCTTTTGTACGCAGCTCTATGAGAAACTGGAAAATATGACATCAGTTGTTTGCTAACGTGTATTCATGCTACTTTTCATCACTGGAAAATGATCTGTAACACTACCTGTGACATTTCTCCAAATGTGATCTGTGGTTCAGCTGCAAATCCAAGATCACTGAGAAGAGGCAGTTAGTTGCCATAGTGGAAAAAAGCAGTCAGGTAACCAAGGGACAGCTGTCATGTAGAAGCTATAAGGAAAGCAACCATCACCAGCGATTCTAGTCTAGCAGTTACATACAGGGAGCAATGACCCAAACTCCAGTTTGACCATGGAGTCATGGAAGGTGAGCTTCTATGGTGCTAAAGACGTTGCCACGCAGGCTGCAGTTCTCCACTGACAGCTAAATTTACAACTGCAGAATGTGCAGAGGTAATATGCAGTGGTTTTCTTGGAGATGAAATCCCTGTGCCATGCAAGTCAGTGGGAGTTCTGCCATTGACTTCAACGAAGCAGGGATTTCACCCACTGTGCTTCATTTTCCTCCTGCTGTGCTGTACAATGCTGTGTATTGTTTGGGACTCATCTAAAATTGTCTTTATCAAAATTACAGAGCGCTTAGAGGGTTCCAGGAAGGATTAGGCAATTATATGGGTAATGAAAATCCACTATTAGGTTAGGATTAAGAGGGAAAATATCCAAGTTTGGAAGTAAGATAAATTCTCATGTCTCAAGGCCCAGATTAACCACTGAATATGCAGGTTAGAAGGAAACTTGCTCTGTAAACAACTTGCTTCAGTATCCTCTGTTTCTCTCACTTTCTTCTGAAATGGAAAGTACTTCTTGTGAGAGATAAACCAAAGACAGTAGAGATAAACCAAAATTGGTGCCTAAAAAGTGACATTTTTTCTTTTTCAGTTTATTTACGTGTTTTGGGTAAGCTTGTTAAAGTGTAGCTTAAATGTACAGAGACAAATGAACTAACGACTGTGTTTAATAACTATTATTTTATTGTGAGGTGTAGTTAGAGAGCAGCTAAATATAAAGTCTGCTATTGGAAAATAGTTTGATTCCATCTCACTGTTAGCTAGCACAAATTACCCATATTCTCAGCTTCTGCTTCTACTTAGTTTTCTTGTGGTTTTAACCTAATTTAACTTTATTTCTTGTTCCTAAAAGGAGAAAATTTTATTTTTTTTAATGTCTTCTGATGTGCTTGTGGGGAAATTCAGGACCAAATTCTGATTTTTCTAATACCAACATAATTCAGTTTGTTTACGAGAAACGGAAGGAGGATCTGGCCTTTGGTTCAGGTCTGACACAGCAGCTCGCAGGTCTGGTGGCCAGTGGTCACTGCTAAGGATCATTCATCTTAATGAATACCATTCACCTTAATGAGTTCCATCAAGTAGCATTTGGCACGGCTGGATGAGGTCACTAGGTCAAAATCAGTTCCTGAGTTGAATTGCAATTTCTTTGTAATCAGGTCTTTAAAACAAGTCTGGTGTATAATACGAGGGAGTAAAAGTCACGGTGCATTTTAGGTAGTTTTCTGGATGCTCTGTTGCTGAGACCAAAACAGAAAGCAGCATAGAACTGCACCATTAGAAACAATTATCATTACACAGCTGACTACAGCAGTCATCATTTACATTTGCAGGGTTGCTTTCACTTAGGAATATCTGATCTGTGCCAAAGATTTACATATTGCTGGTGTAGCATTTACATGACACAGACACAATTTAACCTGATGTCCTTACATCCAGCCCTGAGCTGATATGCTCACAGCCTCAGGGAACTGATCTGCCCTAGAAACTGAGATGAAAATTGACAGCTGTGGCAGTTATCTTCCTGCCTGATGATATCACAGATGCTGCTCAAAGTCCTATCTGCACTCAGGGTTTGCTTTTAATGAACATCAAGCAGTTCCCCTTGCACCATCACACAGCTATGGACTGTTCTTGTGTGAGTTTTCAGCAGGAGCAGCTTTTAATGACAGAGGAATGGGACACCAACCTTAATGATTCTATGGAAATTGCCTTGTGTCTGCTCTGCAGCTCACCCTGGTGATGTTTGATCTGAGCTAAGCCATCTCAGCATCTCTGCTGTTTGTCCCCAAGGTTAAGTCTCCTTCTCCCCTGTGTGCTACAGAGAGTGCAGCATGGATGGAGCTTGGTGTGGTGAATATTAGTGTGAAAATGGTTTGCTTCAGGAGGAGCACAGCTCCTGCTGGAACTAGGCTGAGTTCTGCAAGCTGTGGGGTGCAATGATCAGAAAGGTTAGCATCTTTATTATAGTAATTTGTGTGTGATCAGACCAAATGTCTATTCTGCATCCCTGAATACTTAGAAATTGAACTGTGTCAAAGAGGACCTAGAGGGTGCAGTATCAGACTTTCCTATCTGGTATCAGTAGGTGGTTCTTTTTGTCAGTTCTTTCTCTTTCCCTGAAGGCTGAGGTCCTGAGCTATGTGCCCATCAGCTTTTACTGTTTGCCTTCTGTTTGGATTCCTGCCTGCAACCTGACCTGACTTCAGAGCATCTCACAACAAATAACTAGTAATAATGGGCCAAATTAGCCTGGCAGTTGTTCTGCAGCCTAGAGGTGAGAGTCTCCAATGCAGTCTGCCAGTACATCACATGTGTAGGAGCCAATTCTTTTCCATTAGGCACACAGAATTAACTGCGTAATGCAAAAATGATTTTCATCTTATAAAAACTGCAATTGATTTTCTGTAAGCCACATAGGCAGTATACAGCTACTGAAATGTTTCTGACTTTGCTTCTTTTTTTTTTTTTTTAACAAGCTTCATCCCTGTTAGGAAGTGTTTTCAAAGTAAGTAACATCTGTTGGCTTTTCCAAGCAATTAAATTGTTTCAGTTTAAATCTGTGGCTTATGTCCATGCTCATAAATCTGAATGTGTTGTCACAGTCCACACCTGCATGGTACTTTTAATGTTCCCAGTAGGGAAATTACACTGAGGAGGATATAAGCAGATTGTGGTGCAGCATTGTTATCTGCCAGGCTTTTGCATCAGCTTTTATGCTTTTAATCCCCCTGCAGAACTGCAGAAGTCTCAAGAAAAAAGAAGGAAAGAAGAAGGAAGCTGAAGAGATACCTGCTGATCGGCTTGGCAACCGTTGGGGGTGGAACAGTGATCGGTGAGGCTGCCTTGGGCTGTCAAAAGCTTGCTCCTAAATTGCATGCACAGTGCGAGGGGGACAAAGTGGGGTTCTGACTTGCACATTCAGCAGCAGAAGCCAGGCTGTGATTTTAAAGTGTTCACTGTTGTTTTTTTTTTTTCCTTCTTTTTTGCCAGGCTAAAGGTAGTATGTCACTTCAGGTTCTGCCGTGCAAAAATAAAACTGAAAGAATTAGTTGTAAAAGTGAAAATCCGTTGGGTTTGTTGGGGCGGTTCTCAGTGCATGCTGGAAAGTCGGTTTAAAGATATTGGAAAGAAACTGAAGAATTTGGATGATGTTTGTCTGGGGCACAGTCTATTATGTATTCTTCCTCGACTTAAGCTACTCTTTATTTTTACTGAAGTCAGTCAAAGAATGCGTGCAGAGACTCAGGGCCTGGGGATGATTTTAGAAAGCCCCTTTACCAGTGATGCAAAACAGGCCACTTTTTCAATAGCATTGGCAGTACTCACCCAGCACAGGGAAATGACTGTTGTTTGCACTTGGTAAGAGACTGCTGAACTCACTTGTTGCCTTCTCAGGCTTGACAGGAGGTCTTGCTGCCCCTCTGGTTGCTGCTGGGGCTGCTACTATCATTGGAAGTGCAGGAGCAGCTGCTCTTGGTTCAACTGCAGGAATTGCTGTCATGGCATCCCTTTTTGGAGCTGCTGGAGCTGGCCTTACTGGTAAGAGAGTGACTGTACGTTTCACAAGTTCTGAGGCACAGGATCGTGTTCCAAAATGCAGAGCATGACCAAGCCCTGCAGAGCAAGGAAAGTGATTGGAACTGTGATCTCACAACTTTGAGCTGGCTTTTATTTCAAGACGTGCTTGATGACTAACTAGGAAAACAGTGTTTGATATGTGGCTAAGTAAAAGAGATGAAAGCTTTCTGCTTTGGATTAGAAAGGTGCAGCAACAGAGAGCAGTGGCTGTTACACCTGATGCAGGGTTTTCTGCAAAACAGCCTTCTGCTGTGATACCCACAGATCATGAGAGCTCAGAGGGATCATGTTGGCTCCATACCAAGTCATACATGGATTTGCTGAGGGTCTTGGAAAGAGAAAACCTTAGTCGTGAGCCAAGTCATCTCCTATGAATTTCTGCTGTTAACAGTGTCTGTCCTTGTGCGATTTCTGAGATCCGTGTTTCTGCCTTGTGCGTAGGATACAAGATGAAGAAGCGTGTGGGAGCCATAGAAGAGTTTGAATTCCTCCCACTTACTGAAGGAAGGCAGCTTCACATCACTATAGCAATTACTGGATGGCTGTGTGCTGGCAAATATGGTAAGAACAAGATGAGAAAATTGAGAGGAGCCTAGCAGTGTTTGTGCTGTAGTAGCACCGTGCCTTCCACACACTTACATAGGCTGTTGAATAAAACAGATCAGCTGTTAACATAAGACTTTGTAACCCAATCTGCAGTGCCAATCAAAACAGAGGAAAGAGAAGGTACAGTAAATTGGTCGTACTTATGGTAGGATTGGTGGTAGTGATAGTGAGACCGTTTCTGTTAGTAAATCCTGTCTGGTTTTTCTAGGAAGAGTGTGGTTGGAGTGGATGAATCCTGTCTGGTTTTCCTAGGAAGAATCTGGTTGGGGTGAATGATTTCCAGCACTAGGACAATGTCTCACCTATCTCTGAGACCTCCAGCAATTAACAGAAAACAGTGTTGTTTTCTTTCTCTCTGTCTGCCAGCTAATGAGGTTTATTGGCAAGAAAGTTGTGTGAAGCAAATCCCATTAAGCACAGAACTCAGGAAGTGAACTTAAAGGCAGCAGCCTTAAAGAGTTTGTATTGTTTTAGTTTCTGGTATAGCTTGTCATATAAAATATGTCAACTGTCTGCTGAGTTCAGCAACCTGGCTCAGCAGCTGCCAATTTATTCAGAACCATCATAATTAACACTAGATATCATTAATGTAGAAGGTTTTCTCTGTCCTGTTGCTTGTTAGATTGCAGCTAGCTGTCAGAGTAAGGTTATTTTCACTTTGCAGTACTTTGGCTTTACTCATTGCTTAGCAGGGCTCCAAATCTCTGGCGCTGGAGGGCTCCCAGGCGCTGTTACAAACACAAGTGCATCCCTTCAGGAACCTTTTGGTGTCTGTTTGCCCTTAAAAGGGAGTTACATATGACACACATTCTTCTTCCATAACAAGCAATCTGTTATAATGTTTAAAAAAGAAAAACTAAAACTGTCGTCCATTCTCTTCCTTTTAGCTGTGCCTATTTGCACACTTGCATGACTTGTTAATACAGAGGGAGTGAGGACAGGATTATTACAGAACATGTTGTGATTTTTGGTCTCCCACTATCTGCCTATCTGTACATCCAGAAATACAGCAGGATGTTGTGAGATCTGGCGTGGGACTTACACACGCCACTTTGGTCAGCAGCTGCCTCAACTTGCCCTGCTTTGTTCAGAGAACGAACGAAGTCAAAGGATTTTAATTAAGATGAACAGGACAGAGTATGGCTTAAAAATTGGTCTTGCAGCCAAAAATTAGACATTGCACAGCGTATATTATTCATTCTTTCTTAAGCATTCAGGCACTGCTTTTGATTAGCCTTTGAAGGGGAAAAATTAAACTAAAGTGGCTAAGTTAGACAGCAGAATAAAAATAATTGCAGTCTAGATCTGCAAATACAGATTCCTTATTTTCCAACAGAGCCACTAATGCAATCCTTGCCTGCCTAACTAAAGTGCTTGGAAGATGCTCTGTGGTAGATTTTGAAAAGATTTTACGTATTTTCCATGCCTCTGGACTCAGTCCATGCAGCCATTCAGCACTTGATCTTTCTCTGAACAGGCACTCCTTTGGTCTGTATGAGAAGATGGAGCTGCAGGTTTTGGCCTGATGTCTGAGGATAGGAGAAATGTCCTCAGTACGTACATAATTGGCATCAATGTCCATCTGTCTTGGCAGGCTCTGAGCTACCTGAGTGGGTTGTGAAGTCTCAGCCTGCATGCAGTATGTCTGTCTGTACTGAAGGTTTTGCCAAAGCAGCTAAAGCTGTGGGATTATTTACAAAGCCAAAATTTATTTGGTAAAATAGTAGAACTATGGAGTCTAAATCTAACAGTACTTTTAAATACAATTCCTGATTATCACAGAATGTTCCAGTGCTCTGCAGGTTCTTTTCTGGCTCTTTTTTTGGAGCTGTCTTGCCAGGAGTCAGCCATTGTTGTGCTTTCTGTGAAAATGAACTCAATGCCTGCAACTTTTCTCAGGGAGCTTCACAGCACCATGGAGCAGCATGCTGCATTCGAGTGAGCAATACTGTCTGGCCTGGGAATCCAAGTACTTGATGGAGCTTGGCAGTGCCTTGGATACCCTGGTGAATGGTTTTGTTAACATGATGGCTCAGGAAGCCCTAAAATTCACGGTTTTGTCAGGTAAGAACCCATACCTGAATCTGTGTTTGTACAGTTTCACTGTTGGTGTTTATTTAAAGGAGCTTTCCTGATCAGAGAAGATTTCTGGGAAGGCATATTGGCATCACCCTGCAAAAGTGGCCTGAGAACCTTCTCTACCACACCTGTAATTCAGAATTGCTTTCCTGGATTGCCCTGCCTCTGTGTCATTGACTTGTTCTTTTAAAATTACAGCTGGAAACACCTTTCTTCATGTGTGTGTTTATTTCTCTATATTATTACACTGTGTTTTAGTGCTTTACACAAACCTTTCAAACATGCAGGTTACATTCATGTGTAGTGTCTGTTTGCCTCCATATCGGAACATCAGATTCTTTCTTATCTTTAGTCTAGCAGAACATTTCTCAGACCAGCTCTTGAGAAAGAAGCACTGAAAATAACAAAAGGCCATAGGTTTAGCTTTTAACTTCAGTGAACCATCTTGCTTTTGATGTTTCCTAAGAGCAATCCAGATTTGTGACTGTGGTGCGCTGTTTGTTTTCTGTGTTGCAGGTATTGTTACGGCCTTGACTTGGCCAACTTCACTCTTGACTGTTGCCAATGTCATTGACAACCCCTGGGGAGTGTGTCTGCATCGGTCTGCTGAAGTAGGCAAGCACCTAGCACATATACTGCTCAGTCGACAGCAGGTAGTTGACTAGAAATTATCCAGAAAAAATGTCAGGAAAGGATCTGGCCCATGGGGGAAAACTATAGATATCTTTCCTGAGGGAAGAAAATGAATAATAACATGAAAAATGAAAAGAAAAAAAATAAAAATGATGCAAGAAGGTGACCAGCATGTATCTCGTTAATTGAGATAAATTACAAAGTCCCAAGTTAATCAAAGAACTCCTGCTAAGATTCATTCCATTTAACCCAAAGCTTCCTTAAATGAAGGAGTGATCCAGGTCATAAAAGACAAGCAGATTGAACATGCCATAAAACAGGCAGGCCAACTCACTGAGTGAAAATCTGAGAACAGAAGGAAAGATAGGTGGGAAGAAGGAGAGAATACAGAGTGGTAAAAGTACTCACTGTAAATTAAGGGGCACAAAACATTGTAAGAGAATACCCTGTAGCATTACATGCAGCATGAGCCCTGCTTCTGCCTAAATGATAGCTGAACAAATATAAAATAATTGAATTGAAGAATCCAGCTTCTCTCTACTTTTATTGATCCTAAACTACAACTGCACCAACTTTCATCAGGCTTCAGTCTGGAATAATTATGACAATGCCTTTGCAGTATTCTTGCAAACAGAGTTAAGGAGGAAAATCCAGTGCTGAAAGGCAGCTAACAGAATCCTTTGAAACGGAAAGAAAAAGAGAAGAGCTGGATTTTTCTTCTTTTTGACATGTCTTCTCTAGGGAGGAATTAAACTGGGGAAGAGATCTCAGTAGCTTGCAGTTTCCTTCATTTTTTATCAGGCACACAAGCAAGGATTGCACATGCTGACCCATCATGATAAATGATAACTTGTGCTTCCCTGCATTGCTGCAGCTGCAGAGCACTGGTATAGAAGTGGCCATGAGCACAGATCCATACAGATGTTGCTATTCAGGTGATTCCAACAAGTACTTTGTAAGTGCAAAGGCACAATTACTAGTAAGTTCCATGCTCCTGTTGGAAACCTGTGAAACAAAAGGCAGGATATGAGTTAAAGGGAAAATGAGAAAAGCAGAGGGCATTCACAAATGGGAAAGGAAGAGAGAGCGGCATGGTATTAAAGACTTGTAAGAAAAAAACACGTCCAAATGGGATGCAAGCTTGAACTAGAGGTGAAATACAACACCCAAAACAGGGAAGTGGAATGGGCTGGTACCTGAAAGAAGGGATGGACATCATTAAGGCTCCCTGAGGTGGTTTATGGAAGTCATTTCTGCCCCTCCAAAGCCTGCCATTGTTTGCTGGGCTATCTCTGGCATGGGAGGAGGCAGTGTTCTGCTGGCCACTTGTTTCTCACAGGCATGCTAGTCCAGAATCTGTTATGGAGGGGCCCTCTGAGAGCTATGGCCACAAAGCTGCACATCATCAATAACAATGTGAAACAGCAGAGTAGAAACAAACTTGATTTCTCGTAAAAATACAATCCCAGGAAAGGCAATAAACTTTATTTCATACAAGCCCTTTGTTGTGCTGAGGGCATTTGTTACTGCCTTTCAAGTGTTAACTGTTGTGGAAACACACATTCCAATGTGCTGCAGAGCCTACACGAGTTAGCATGATGTCTGGGGAGCCCATCACACACCTGCTCCCTGGTTCATACAAAGACCATTGCTGCTGAGACTAAGCTCTCTTTGATCTTTAGGAAAATCTCATTAGGTTGTTCAAAATAAAAGCTTTCCACACGTCGTTTTTATAACAGCCACACAGTGCTGCTGCCATTCAGTCTCAAACCTAGAAGTGTCCAGTATTTTTGATTTACTGCTGCTTTTTCTGATTATTGAAACATTTTCAGAAAAATTTTTGCTCCACGAATTAGGTTCTCTGTTGGAAATTTCAAAACAATGAGCATCTGTTTGATTTCTGTTTGAGTAACATCTTGTCACTGGATTCTTTCAATTGATTTTCTAGCTATCAAAAATCCAAAATAACAGATACTCCAGATATTGAACTGTGTAAAACTTCAGAGACAATCTCTTTGAAATTGACAGAATTTCTCACATGCTTAAAAGACCAAGCACCAGCATGAGTGCTGTCTGTGTCAGGGTCTTGGGAAGCCTGTGGCTGGTCTCTCTTTCCAGGTCTAGTGGAACATTTTATGGCTTTTCCTCCTTTCTTTCGTTCTTAGGGCAAGCGACCTGTCACACTGATTGGCTTCAGTCTGGGTGCCAGAGTCATCTACTTCTGCCTGCAGGAGATGGCTCAAGAGAAAGGTAAGCTTCACCTTCTTATCCTCTTCCTCTTCGTTTTCCTTACTGCTGATAAATTTTCCTTCCAATGAAATGTTCTTCTGCAAGAGAGTTTGAGGTTTTTTAGAATCAAACAGAAACCTAAAAAAAATGGTTTTGAACTGTGTTTGGGGCCAAATTCTCCCGTCAGTTCCACCAGTTCAATGGATTAAATCCACAGTCTTCATTAGAGGTGCTCCAGTGTGGCTGACAGCGTGGTTTGGTCACCAGTCTGTAAATAACAACCCTGACATGTTGTGACATTGGACCACTAGATCAATCTGTGAGCTGCCCAGAGCCACTGAGATCTTGGCAGAGGACGCCTTGCCTTTATTGGCAGCTCTCTGTAGCTATTGTATCTAATTCCATGAGTCCTCCCTTCCATTTAAGTCATTGAAATGCCACTGTCATCTGCTATTTTCATGATAATTTTTCCCTGAAGTCAAGTATAAAACCATCTGTCAATTTATTACCCGTTGTGTTTCTGTTTATTAATAGATTCTATTTTTAATTTAGAAAAAGAATAAAATCATTATGATCAGTTGATGTGAAATGCATCTTGGAGTTGAGTCAGTATGAGTGTGTGCGTGCAGCCTGCCTTCCCATACGTAGCTCATGTGATTCATTAACTGTGCAGCTCACAGAAAGTCTCTCATAAATAAGGAGCTCTATGAAGTAAAATGTTCGGTAAAGTCTAGGAAGGTGGGGATGGTGTCAGGTGAGGACAAAGGAGGTCAACATATTTTCTTTTGACAGCTGTATACCAGAACTTTACTTCTGGGTTAAGACAAAAGTCCTCAAATCAGAATTCTGTTCTCAGGATAAATCTAATCAAGTCCAGAATGATCCTAATGGAATTACACTGAAGCCAGAATCCAGATCCTAATCCTGTTCTAGATCAACTCTTTTTGTGTTTTAAGAATGTTAAGGGCTGAAGTATTTTCAGGCTTTTATTTAGAGGTCTGCTATCTCTCACTGGAATAACATGGGGCCATAGCTAAGTAATACATGAAAGGAAATCATATGGGGTCTTTAAAGCTGGCTGCTATTCTAAAGAAATCTAAGCATCATAATTATGTATCATAGCAGCTCCCCACAGTACGCTAATTTTTCAGTTCCTTAATTGAATTATGAAAGCTGAGCTGTTTGTGAGATGAAAAGCAGCATGTTTGGTGCAGATTGCCAAGGCGTTCTTCACATGCACATTCCAGAGCAAGCCACGGGAGGAATGAAGCTGAGACCTGGGACATCTGAGACTGATTTCGGTTTGGACTTGGATGTCTCACACAAAAGAAATACAAAGCCTTTTGCATCCAGATGGCAGTGGCATTTATGAGGACAAATAGCTGATCATGGATTATTTAGTGAAAGACCATGGCAGAAATTCAAAGTCTGTTAAAAGAAAACACTCTTCTGCCTTCCAGGTAAATAACCTTTGGGATCCTTCATTGCAAATGACTTTGGAAGCCAGAGCTTAGTTTCCAGAAAATGACATTGTAGTCAGAGGTGTAGTAATGCCCTGTCAGAGACGTGTTATGGCACAGGGAGTCCATTGCTCTCATTTGTTCATTGTGATTCCTGAATTCCATCACTGCTGTCTTTCCAGTGAGGACAGACCTGATGTTTCCTCTTTGCTCAGTGATTTGTACTAAAGGCACAGGAGAGCCTGGCTCCTGAAAACTGGTTACAGCCTTCCGGTTAGCCTGGATCTTCCACACCTTTTCCGAGCAAATAATCTTATCAGTTAGCAATCTTTTCCCACCAGTAACTGTTTTTTTTATTTTTATTTTTCTGCTTTATGCAGACTTTGTTTTTCTCCATCAGTATAAAAGATTTGCAAACAATGAAATACATTTAATTTATCTAGAGCACCAGCAACCACATAGGTCAGTGATCTGTTCTCAGGTTTCTGTCAGCATTGAAAGAAAATGGGTATTTTTCAGCCAAAGCTGAACATTTTTTTCTTCTAAGCACAAAATAAGCTGTGCAAAGGACTGGAGGAAAAAAAAAAAAAGGCTTCCAACACCTTACCCAAATGTCCAAGATCCTGATGAACTGGCTGTTTGTTTATTCAGTTGGCTCACATTGTGGCCATGGAATTTAGTACCTCGGTTGGAGCAAGCTCCCTGAACAGGCGCTGGGTTTCCTTTTCATTGCCCGTGACTGTGGAAACACAGGACTTTATTGCTCACAGATTACACTAACAAAATTGAATTGCTCTTTGCTGTTCTCTTGATTGGTGCAAAATTTTCTTTGCAATAAGAAATAGTACCAAGAGAGCTCTATTGGACTGTTGTCAGGTGCTGGGATTTACACTGTGTCGAGAAAGATGCAGGCACTGCAGGGAGCCCCAAGTTTTTAGTGCTATTAGGGAAAAGAAACCAGTTGATTTCTATTTAAAGAGCCTAGCCAGGCATCACCTCTCCATCATAACTTGAAGTGGTGCACTCTTGCCTTCACTTCCCAGAAATTTTCAGCATGTTATTTTACGAACTGCAGACACCAGCTTGAAAATAGTTCAGCTCATGTCTTGTGAACGCTGGTCTCAGCTGGAGAGTATTGATTCAGCACAGCATGCCCATGAGGCTCCTGAGACTGCAGGACTGAATTTCACTTATCTACTACATCAGGTGCTTGATGTCTCCTTACAAAGATGAGTTAGGAATGTATATTAATATATTGTTTAAGAGTGTCTTTCCCTCTTTTCAAGCCTGTATCTGCACAGAAGTCTAACTGAAAAAGACCTAAATAAGGTCCCCCATACGTCCTGAATGGTGTCTAGACTGAGGCTGTCTCTTCTTGTCTTCAGATGGCAGGAGTGGGAAAGCACATTAATATTTAAATTTTAATTTAGGACTGTTGCAGAGTTGCCCAATATTTTTCATTTTGTCATTTCTACTGAAATTTCCCAGCTGCAGCTGTCACGTAAGAGAGGAAGATTTATGTAGGTCGCTCCAAAAGTAATGCCTTCTGTTTATTTCCATGGAAAACACAACTGCAAAGAGCATGGTAACACTATTTGATAGAGCAAATTTATCACCACCATTAGCTATGCATTTTCTTCAGCACCACATCACCCATAATTGTGTGATTCAGGTTCAGCTCCTTCAGCTTCATATTGATTCACTGGGTCCTGACAAACCTGTGTATGATGTTTTTTCTCTTCCCACATGAGCATTCATGGGACACACCTGGTGCAAACTTTGCAGCATTCCAACAGTGCCACCATTGTTTCCAGTGCATTAAAGGAGATATTCAGCTCTGTATACAGCTCCATGTCAGATGCCACTCTGTCAGGCTGCCCCTCTGCTGCCATCTGTTGCACGGTAACAAAATGTAATGGGATATTGGTTGAAGGCTTAACCTTTACTGCCATATCTCCAACATTTGCCTCTGATGTCGTGGGCCAACAGAATAACACAGGAGGCATTACTTTTGGAGCAGCCCTCGCACTACATAAGTCAACATGCCTATTCAGCAAATGGTGTCCTGTACACTGAGGTACCTCTCAAGAAAATCAAACCAGTTTGATGGGTTATCACTCCGTGTTCGCACATGCTATCTGGTCTGTCTTCTAAACCTGAGCTGTTCTGCTTTCACCTTAACAGACTCCCAAGGGATCATTGAAGATGTGGTCCTGCTGGGAGCTCCGGTGGAGGGAGAGGCCAAGTACTGGAAGGCGATCACAAAAGTGGTGTCGGGCAGGATCATAAATGGTTATTGCAGGTCTGTATGCACACAGTGCCATGCTTCGCTATTGTAGTGTCACTTTGAAATGATTCTGTACATCTGTCCCTTATAAATGTTTTGTGAGCGCGTGTTTGTTCAGCTGGTGAGTCCACTGATTGAGCAGTGCCTGAGTCTCTTCTCTCCAGAGGTCTCTCCTTCAGATTAGTTGGAGATGACAGTCTTCAGGAAACAGTTTGAGGCTGCTCTGTCCCCAGTTCTTGCTTGTTTGTGGTGCACACTTACACTGGGAGACAGAGGTTCTCAATACATAGGTCCTGTTCTTGCTATATCTGGACTGTTTCTGGTCAAGGTTGTCCACATGAACAAAAAATTTCACTTGCAGAGGGGTCCAACTGGAATAGCTGTCACAAATTTACTAAGGATGTGAAAGAATAGAAAGGTTACCTTGAAATTTAAAGCCAGCCTTTAAAACTGTGCAGATAAGTGCTGTGCAGAGGTGTGAGAGCTGCTGGGTGAGAAGAGGGAGGTTCAGATGGCCAGAAGCAACTGAAGCAGCATTGCAAAAGCTATTAAGAATTCAAGTGACAGTACCAAATCTAATGACTCTGTTTTGGGAGATAATTGTGACGAGAGCACCATTTACCAGCACAATTAGAAGAGGGAAATTAAAACGAAGGAGTGAAGCAGGGAAGAGCATGGGAAAATAAATTGAGAAATAACTGGGCAAGAAGATTAGCAAAGAACATGTAACTGAGTAAAGACAGCTCTAGAGCCACAAGCCCTCAGATCAAGGACAGCTGAAATGCTGTTGGTCCTTTCCATATGCACATGTGTATGTATTACATGTGTATAAGATGAGAAATTAATGTGTTACTGTGCATCTAACATAGTATATTAATTTACAAAGAAGAACTTAATAAAAAGATTTAAGAGCATTCAAGATGATAACCCCCCAAAAAAATCATTAATCCCATCTGTCAGGCTGAAAAATGTTGCTTTTGTCTTTTTTGGATCACAGGACTTTTTATGGATGCTGGATGTGCACACCAGTTAAAATATTTCTTCATGTGACACAGGGAAAAAGCAATTGCTGCCTCCTGTCGATTAGTGACTGGGGACTTGGGAATGCTTCTGTGTTCCTCCAAGAAGCCATAAATTAAGCAGTTGTTGCACAGAGCTGCATTTGCCCTGGCAAATGTTGCTCCTCCATGTGTTAAACAAGTATCTGTTTCAGTGCTAAAAGCTCAGCGTATCCATTTGCTGTAATAAAAATCATTTTGTTAGTTTCAAAGCCTATATATGCTGTTGGAGCACATTGTATGTTCGTATCTTTGTGTAGGCAATAATTTGGTTAGTCTATCCATCTACTGCGTATTGAAAGAAAAAAGGTGTAGAAATTGTAGCATGCTGCCCACAAATAGGAAGAAGCAGGTGAGGAGACTGTCAGGAAATACTCAGCTGCATCAGTTCTCTGCTTTGCTCTCAGCTGCTGAATTAGAATGTTACTCCGTTGGCACAAGGGGCAGCTAGGGGAGGTTCTCTAGGCATGAGAGAAGGACTGTACAAACATTTCTTGATAAAGCCCCACCTGAATCTCATCACTCTGTCTCTTGCTCATACAAATTTTGTCCTTGTTCTTGTCACTTCAGGAGTAACTATATTTAGTTCACATGAATTACGCTGAATAATACTTCTGCAAGATCAGATTTGGACACAATTTGTTGAGCTTCAGTCTGCTGCAGCTCATCTCTTCCAGCTTTGAAGTTTGAAAGGAGCCAAGGAGTGAAAGCCAGCTGTCAGGGCTGTCCCCCTTGATTTCACAGCAAGGTTACAAATTCCTAGTGGAAAACCTTAGCCAAATTAGTTAAGACTCATTGAGCATGTCAAAAAAAGCCAGCCATGGGGTGACAGATCAAAAAGTGACTGTAACGCAGTGTGGATGTGCTGCAAAGATTTTGCAGAGCTCTGTGTAGACTTGACTCCCGACTTTTAGCTCACAGCATTTTGCAGTGAAAGGGGCAGCCTCATCTGCTGCCTTCCCAGAGTCTGCACACACCTCACACCCAGCTTAAATCTGCTCCACAGACTGCAGTGGTGTTTAGGTACCTGGGTTCTGCACAGAACAAGTGATGTATTTCCAAAGGATGCATCATCTTCTCTCTTCATCCTGTAGCCTACCCTGATACTGCCACAGTGACTTACAGCAATGCTTTACAGTGGAAACAGACCCTTCCTAGTATTGTCATTGAAACTACATATTTATACAGTACCTATAAATCAGGAACGCACTGAGGAGCTTCATAGCCCATGTCTATGTAAGCAGCATTGATATCATTGGCCTCATCACATTTACAGCTCTCTGGAGCCTGGAGAACTTCAACCTATTAGTGCATTAAAAAGAGCAAATGTGAATGTATTGCAGTCTCCAGGCAAATGCAGAAGGGTCAGATTTTTAAACTCACTGAGTGTAATGAGACTGCATCCCCAAATCGGGATTTAACTAAGACTCACACTCTTACCTCCCAGGAGTCTGTTCTGATTTTGGCAACTGCTCTGATGCCTGTGTCTGACAGAGCTGCAGTGGGCATTGCTCCAGACTAGACTGTGCTTCCCACCCCCTCTGTTCTCCCTGTGCTCTGTGTAGTCACATATTGTGCAAGTTTAGCAACAGGATTTATTCACACTCTTCTTTTGCTCTGCTCCTAGGGGGGACTGGCTGCTGGGATTTGTATACAGAACCTCTTCTGTCCAGCTGAATGTTGCTGGCCTCCAGCCAGTCAAGCTGGACGACCGGAGGATGGTAAACATGGACCTTTCATCTGTAGTAAGTACTACTACTAGCCTCACTTTTCCCATCCACCCTCACACTCATTGGTCAGGAGAAAGTGTGATGCTGGGAAGGTAGGTCAGCAGCTGGGGAACGTGTAGCTCCAACGCATGGCAGCAGAGCAGGTGCAGCCTGCAGCCTTATCTGGATGGCTCCTCCAGCGCAGTGCCAGTTCACACGGGGACAATTGCATAGCCCTTGTACCTTGGTCCTGGGCCACAGTGACCCTGGTGCAAGAGGCAGCTTTCACTGACAGCTCTGTGGTAGCAGTTTGCTGGTTTGCTAGGCTGCGAGGCTGCTGTGTTTTGGAGTACGTGTTTTCGGGAGGCAGGAAGTATTGCTTCACCTGTTTCACCTGTGCGTGGTAGACACTTAGCTTCCTCAAAGCTGTCATTAATGATTAGCAGTATTCAACTTGATTATCGTAAGCAAACTGATGATCTCAGTGCCTCATCGTTACTCATGAGTGAACTCTTACAGAGGAGATCATGCAGAACTTAGCTTCTGTGTTCATAATCTCTGGAATCTTGGGCATGCAGTCTTGTTTTCCCATATCTTAATGATTCAGCTCATCTTTTACTCTGCAGACTGGACTGGAGAATGCTCAGCACGAAGCTCAGGGCACATCTGTCATCGTTCTTTCTGCTGTGACCCCTCCTGCCTGTCCCCACAAGCTGGTAGCACTGTCAGTGTTGCTCTGGAGCCAAAGGCACTTTTAAATTCTTTCAGATTTTTTGGAGCACTAGCCTGCTGAGCCTATAAATACCCAACTGTTACCAGCTCGTTTCATTCATTATAACTGAGCTATGAGTCCTTGCCAGAAAACACAGAGCTTAATGCCATACAGATAAAATAAGAACTTCACAGACCAAAATGTGGGCCTCCCAGAAGGAAGTGGCATGGTAGAACCTTTTAACATTGGTCCAGCACTAGCTGTTCTGGAATCTTTGCACTTTCCTGGGTTGCCTTGGTTAGCATTTCCACACACTCCCACATTCATTTTTTTCACTATCCCTGGGATTGTCATCAGTCACTTGCAAGCATCTGTTGGTGGCATTAAAAAATAAATGGCTGAAGAAACCAAACAGTGATGACACTGGGGTGACATTTCCTGTTAGATTAGTCCAGGTTGCTCTCCTCTCTTCAGAGCCCCTCTTTCTGTTGACCTTTTGCTTCCTGACCCTCAAACCCCCTGGAATCCTGCAGACCTGACCCTGCCCGCAGCCTCTCCATTCTTCCCCAAAGGAACCATTTACCATTCAGCTAAATGAATCATGGCTGCAGAGCTGCTATCTGCTGATCTTCTGCTGTTGTGCATCTGTGTCCGTGCTGCCTGATGCCAGCAGACAATCCCAGCACTGTTCTCATTTCAGAAAGAGCTGACACTTTCACTTCTTTAATCTTACTGCAAAGCACTGGGGGAAAAAAGAGCAATTCCCACAGCAGGGAAAACCTGTATTAAGTAGGTGTCATTCTCTTGATCCATTTTCCAGAGCATGGAGCTTTATGAAAAGAAACACAGTGTGTTCTGATGAACATTTTAAAAGTAAAAAGGGAGAGCAAGAAGGAAGGAAATATTCAGAAGCTCTGTGTAAAAAGTGACAATTAAGCAAGGATGGATCTTGCTGCAAATATAGTGCAGTTGCATAAGAGAAATATAGAGATGTTTTCTATAAATTACAGAATACAAGAAAGCTTCTTTACTAAAGAAAAAAAATCTGTCTTTCTGGTAGAGGAAACAAAATATAAGAACATCTACGGTAGTTCAGACTAATATCCATCAAGCCCAGTATCCTGCCTAACAGAACATCCTCCTGATTTTTCTACAGAAATACAGAAGATGGGAGAGGGAGGCACTGTACACCCATGGCAATGCATATTCTCATTTATACATGTAAATCAGGTATCTGCCTTGCAGAGAGCTTGTCATTCTGGTGCACATTTCAGAGAAATGGAGTGTAATGGCTCAAGTAAAGGAGGACTAAGAGCCCTCTGTAGGATTCAGCTTCCCAGTAAAGGCTTTTTCTTTTTTTCTTTTTTTCTTTTTTTTTTTGACCTAATTCCATTAAATATTTGGAGTTTCCTTTCATTTAGATATATCTTATGCAGAAAGGTTTATAACCCACAACACACATCTGATTTGAAAAAGGTCTGAGGTGATGCAGAGACTCCATTGTTTGTAGGTAGTGTTGCTTGAGAAGTGTTCCATGGTGAGTGCCTTCTGCTGTGGGGTAATTCGTTGGAGCCTATTGCTTTGCTGCTTCCCCTGTGGGTTTTTCTCTTTGAGCTTTGCCTCTCAAAACATTAAGAATAAATAGAATGACTTGAGAAATGGGCACATTCACAGCCCACAGAGATAGGGCTGCTAATGAGGAGACAGCTTGATGTGGCGTGTCCAGTGAGGGTGCTTGGCTGTACTTGGAAGAGTTTGGCTTGCTGGGATTGCAGAGGTCTCCGATGCATCCTGAGATCTCCAGAAAAATACAGTTCATTCTCAGCTTCAGTGGAAATTAAGCATCTAAAAAACAGGAGTACTTTTCAATTAAGCTCTCACTGCTTTTGAGGAACAATAATGATGATCGTTAATTGCCTGCTTTTCAGCACAATGAGCAGGCACTGAGATGAGCTTATCCGTCATGCCTTCATTTCTGTTTCTGCCCTCAACCCTCACAGACCACCCTGGGGCTCTGCAAAGGACCTGGAAAGACCTACAAAGAGTGGCTGCGCAGCCACCCACCTGCTGAGGGACCTTCAGCAAGGATAGCTGCAACAATGAAGTCCTTCAGGTCCCGCTGAAACGCATCCAGGGGTAGGGAGGGATGAGCAGTGATAGAGAAATAAAGCTTGGGTAATGCAGGGGTGCTGAGTGTGAAAGTATTGTACAGACAGCTTCAGTATTTCATCATCTCATCTCACAGTCCATCAGGATGAACAATAGTCTGGGCCCAAAGGGCTTGGTTCTCTTTGCATCACAATCTTCAAATGAGTGGTGGACTAGGAGACCTCGCTCTGAACACGAGTTCACCTGTGAGGCATTTCTGGTATGTCTCTCTTGATTATTATGTTGGGTTTTTTTCTGGCTGTCAGTAAAAAAAAATGAAGGAAAAATGTTCTCCCACTCAGCAAATTCAGTTATAAAACCCCTCCTAATGGTTACAATGGGACTGATTTGTTCAGTGGATTTATTTGACAGCACCTGTTAGAGATACCAAGGAAGTAATTGAGCTGTAATGTATTAGATTGATTGCTGTTTGTTCAAGTGGGATACTGTAGATTACATTTTGCATTAACATTTGAATACTGCAGCACTGCTCAGAGTCAGAATGCAGGCAGAGCATTTTCACAGAAGCTCACAAGTCAAGAATGGGTGCTTCTGTTCCTCTGGGCAGTTCTACTGCAACAGAAACAAGGGATGAACTCTCAAGCTTGGGGCAGTAGGAATGCATGGCTGGAATTCTGCTAGAGAGCATGTTGGCAGCTAAATTCTCCTTTTTGTGCTTTTCATTGACATGGTGTCTGAATGGCAGCTGCTCAAATCATGCTAGAGCTCATGAATTCCTATAAAGGGAACACATAGAAACGCCCCCTGAGATTAAACTCCTCCTTGCTCAAGCACACAGCTGGATGGAGCTGTGTTTTGTACAGTTCACAGACACAAGTGCTTTTTTTTAATCTCGGGAGCAGTTGCTGTGACAGTACGTAGCAGCAAAATGTGCTCACAGCCATGTTCTCCTACAGCATCTCTGCATGACAGAAGGCAAAACAGCAGAGCTCATTTTTAGAATAGTCTGTGTCTCACCTTGGCACCTTTGCTTCTTCCCTGTGAGCCATCTCAAAAGCTTTCTACCCATTCTTTGCTGTGGGAACTGAGCGCTGGGGAAGCTGTCTTTGTGTCAGCAATTGAAAAACAGGAATAACTGATCTCTCTTCCAAAAGCGCTCTCAGAAGAGGAGCTTAGTGTTCCTGTTAGAAGGGAATGCAGACTCCGAACAGTTTGGCCTTCAGCCAGCCAGGTACAGAAATACCAGAAGCAGATGACAAGTCTGAATTTTGTGAAATCCAATTGATTTGGCACTTCTGTGGTTCAGGCATTTCCCCAAAAATACTTCAAACTGGTTTTTTTGTTGTTGTTGTTTTTTATTTCTAGTATTCCCAAGACTTGAAGCAAAGAACTAATTGTGGTTACAAAATGTGGATTAATTAAGAACACAGGGGAGTTGGAAATGCAAAAGGTTGCCTGTTCTTGTTATACCCTTATTCCACTTGTTTCAAACGAGCAGTTCCACCTCCCATGGTAATAGGAATGAAGAGGATCAGAAGAGCAATAGCGAGGTGCAGAACTTGGCTTCAGACAATGGCTCCTGGAGAGCATTCTCTCAAATCTGCATACAGGAAGGCAGACGAATCCAGCCCTCTTCACAGTGTTACAGGGAACTGATCTCCCCTGAAATAATTCCTTAGTGTCTCCTCTTTAGTCTCACAAGGTTTTCTTCTCTATTCAGCATCCCAAATATGTTTCTTTTCTTCTCATCCCTTTGTCAGCTGGCAGAAGGGAAGTGCTGTTGGTGGTGCTGGAACAGTTCTTTGGTGACCAAGTTTGATGATGATTTCTTCCTGGAAGGATGTGCAAGTCTTTGTGAAGACGAGTCTAGTTGTTTGCTAGGCTGTTAGGGGTATGTTCCTTTATTATTTGGGCTGCACTGGGATATAAAAGCTCACAGAGATGATTTCTTCCTCTTCATGTGTCCCTGCAACCCTGAAGTTGTCAGGCCTTAGTTTTCAGTGGCGTCTCTTGCTGTTGAACACATTTGGGAGCTCTGACAATCAAATCATATATTAAATACATGATAAATATGTTTTGTCTTTAGAATTCAAGCAGTGGGCACTGATATTCTTAATGTGTTGGAACAGAGAAAGGAACTGAAAGGCTTTCTCCAAAAAAGTGCAAATTGAGCCATTAATAACTTGCAGTTTGTTTTCCCTTTGTGGCAGATGAAAACTCAAAGGGTGGGTGTCCCTCCTTGCTCCATCACAGATATACTGCTTAATCTTGATGAACCCCTTAGAAGGCAAAGAGAACCATTTTGAAGTACCCTATAAGCTTTTGTTCTCATAAATGCAGACAGTGCAGACTCTGTTCTTGACAGGTTCACAGTGAACATGTTTGTAGCTGTAGATTTTGCAAGCAGCCATCCCAATCACACTGCCATTATACAAGGAAAACTGCCAGTGAAAGCAGTTTTCCCTAAGTCATGTTGATAATGTTTGATTCTGGAAGAGTGGCTACACAAAGTACAGTCAGGTGAATTTAGGAGAATTTAGCTTCCTGTTTCCTGTGTCCTACCTGCTGGTGGTTGAACCCATGTCTTAAAGCCACCCATCCAAAGTTTCAGTCTGGCATGGGAGACAGTAAGGACAAGAAGCTGTAATCTGCACCGGGAGGATGACACTAAAACAGCACAGCTCTCACTGAACGACTCATTAAAGGAGAGACGGCAGTTTGATTTCTGGCAGTGCAGAAGTGGGTGTTGATGTAAGGAGGAGAGTTATGCCCTCGTAACCCAGGCATTATCTTGAAAGCTGTTATCACTCTTCAGTCACCATATCATTTCCTCCTTTCAGTACGAACAGTCATTTCCATCAGCAAAATGGGAGCAGAGGGAGATGTTGCCCCAGCGTAAGGGATCAGTACAAGTCTCATAAATGATGAGTCTTTTTGAACAGTCTGAGATGAGGCACAGGACAGGAGCTGCAGGAAAAGTCATTTAGCGAATGGTGCAACAAGAACTCATTCCAACTCACTGGAACTAGCCAGGTCCATGCTTATTTCCAGTACCATTGAGCAGAAGTCATGATTTGATTTCCTGGTCTGAGATTTGGTAAGAGATGTTACCTGTGCTACAGGCAGGTAAGTAGGGAAGAGGAGGAGCTGGAGATGCCCTTCAGAGAATGCTGAAGCGTGCTCTGCAACCCAGGGCTCAGCTGGTAAAAACTGATCTCTTTCCATGAAGCTGAAAATCTGGTCTGTTTTGGTAATGTTTGATCTTGTGTATTCCTGAAGGAAGAAGGGGAGAGGAAGGGTGATGGGTCTTTGTCAGAGTCACAGGGGAGGAGTCTTCCCCTGCTGCAGGCAGACACTGTTACACCATCTGGATATGGAGACCTCATCTCAGAGTCCTCATTTGCAGAAACTGAGCTCCTCTAAAACTTCTCCATCATCCTGACTTAATCAGTGTTGGATCGCTGGTGGACTGCTATAGTTTATGATGTCAGATTTCAGGGTCTTCCAGATGCTTCAGTACATTAATCCAGCCTTTATTTTGGGACATCTCTTTTCCTCTGAGGTGTAAGAGATTATGTTCAAACCATTTCCCAGCTATAATTACATGCATGGTGTATTCCAGGCCTTTAAGAAGTTCCTTATACCATCTAATTTAAATACCTTCTACTTGACTTAGCACAGACAGATAAGTCTTTGATTACAGCCACTGTAAGAGTAAGTGGCATGTTTAGTGATAGTGATATGGCTGGAAAGTTCACACACCACGTAGCTAAAGCTCTCCATCATAGTGTTCTTAGAACTGGCAGAGGTGGGTTGAGAAGAAAGCTATGTAAGTTTCTTGGCAGCACACAACTCCAAACAGTGCTTACCCAGAACTGCCAACATCAATGTGTACCCACAAAATGTATCAAAGTTTGGTGGAAAAAAACATGGATAAAAGTTATGGCATTGGTGTGAAACTGGCCTGAGCCCACAGTTACAGCGGTGAGAATGATTTGATCAATAAGTTGTGGCTGAAAGATGATTGCGTGTAAAAATTATTGTCTTGCTCAAGAAGTGTCACTGAAATTTAAGCGGAACGTTTACCAGTCGAGCCAGTGAATTATTGCAGAATTGCACTTGTGCAAAGGGATGACATAGAAGCAAAGCCTATTACCTCTGGCTGAATCATGTTCTATTCCTTATTCCATCAGTTAATCAGAGCAGGAATAGAAACATTAAAGAGGAATAATGCAAGAGACATTGATAAATATCAATCAAAATAACTTCAGCTCCACAGTTTTCCACAAATATAACTTGTTGCAGATGTCAAATCTATGTTTTTTATTAATCCATTTAAATTCCAGCTTCTGAATTACTGGTCATGTTCACTGTCCTCGCTTCAGGAGAACATTGTTTCCAAAGAATGAATGCTGGAGAATTGTGTTTCTGTGGTAACTCAAGCCAGTCACAGCCTCTTTCAAGGTTTTCTTGATGTTCTGATGGGAATCCACTCTTCCACTGGCTTTTGCATGCACTTCAACTCCAGCACCATTCCTCTGGCTGAGCAGTGTGAGGTTGCTAGGTCTTTGCCATAAGCTTCCAGAAAACACTGGGGAAAACAGGAAATTTTGGCAAAACCAAATGTCCTCTATCAAGCAGGGTACACCCAGCACTCTGACAAGTGGGAGAAACTCCAAGCCTGCCAGCTTGGCAAAGGTGCCTGCATTTTAATTGATAACCAGCATAGCTTGGGAACCCTGCCATTAGCCAGTCCTTGCCACCATATGGAAGCAGAAGGCTGCATGGGTTTTGAGACAGTATCCATGACTGAGGATTTTTGGAAAGAAGAAATAGAGGCATTTGAGTTTCTTCCCTTAAAATTGTATTTGTCAGAAGGAAATCCTGTAAATCATTCACTTGATGTTAAATTGAAAATCTTTCCACCACTCTCTGAATTGATGGCTCCTTCCAGCTGACTGATAGATCCACCTGAATGCTGTTACTGTCTATAATCAAA
The DNA here is from genome assembly GCA_028571105.1 of Tragopan temminckii. Taxonomy (NCBI): domain Eukaryota; kingdom Metazoa; phylum Chordata; class Aves; order Galliformes; family Phasianidae; genus Tragopan; species Tragopan temminckii. The sequence continues at coordinate 27,556 of JAOWBP010059363.1, forward strand.
TTGTACCAAATTGGTGGTATAAATATTTGGGTTGTGTCCTCCAGTGACTCAAAGCACCATCAGTTACAAGAGGGGAGAAGTCATCTTAGCACAGTGATAAACCTAACCCACTGTTTTCATTTCCTTGTAACAAGCATAAATTTGTTTGCTTTGGTTACAAGAGCACTTTTCCATTCCTTTTGTTTTGATGTTCCTCCTGCACTTTGTTCTGACAAAGAATCAAGCAATTGTTTATTTCTCTTTAAAGATTTTATTGTCCATTGCAATGTAGAAGTTCCCAGCACACCCAGCAGAGGCATTCAGCTCTTTGGACAGCAGATGGAAACAGGCTTTTGAGAAGTAGAATTGCTCAATTTTCCCACTAGGATGCCTTCAAAGCTTGAAAATAGCAAGGAATTTTGCTTGCTGTTCTGTTGGTGATGGTTCAGTAAGATTCCAACCACTAAGATCATCTAGTTTGGCCCTCAGCCCATGCCTATGACTGCTCTATGTCATGCCACTCAGTGCCACTTCTACCCCAAGCACTGACCACCACAGGTCGATTGTAATGGCTGTAGGGGTTTCAGAACACAGCAAAACAAGAGATCCAGCAGCCCTTCTGAGCCAGTCTGTTGCGTTCTTATTTCTCTCCACCTTGTCCAACGCTGTGCTTGTTTCCTTCTTTAGCACCAGGCTCTGCTGTGGGGCAGTAAAAGATTTGTACTTTTGGGGAGAGCATCTTAACAACCAGTCCATGAGACCCTCGATGGTTATTTTAATTAACTAATCTGTTCAAAACATCAAGAGCTTGTTGAGCCATCTGGACTGATTAAAGTTGCTTATTGCATTACTAACGTGCTGATTAAATCCTTCATTTTGCTCCAAGTCCTAAGTGCCTCCAAATGTTACCACTCAGAGGCTGCTTCACGCAATTGGGTAGGAGCTCTGCGTTCTGCACTGTGCTTCCAGCTTTGGAGATCTGAAGACTGCTCTGTAGGAGAGTCTTGGCTGTAGTTACCTCTAACATGGGGCTTGAGCAGGACACCTGAATCAGAAAGGGCAGCTTCTGCCTTTAACACATAACAATAATTACCACTGCAGAGGAGGTTTTCTCTCCCTCCTGTGCCCTGACACGAAGGACACATTCCTAACATCTGTATCAGAATGGTTTATCTTATCGTGGAAATCACCCTACAGATAAATGTCTGGTTATTTGCAACAACATACTGCTGGTTTTAATTTGGTTTATGAACTTAAAGCCTCGCAGACTCCCAGTTTTATATGGGACAGATCAATGCACATTTAAATACTACCCTCGTCTTCCAGCCAACACACTCAGCAGTTATTGCTCCAATTACTTTATCTCAATATAAATAAGATGTTTGCTTTTACAAGGAAGCTGAGGCACGGGCAGGGTGTGTAATTTAACAGAGAACAGGGAGTTGAACTGAGTCAAGGAATCTCCTACTTGGGAGTCTGTCACCAGGGCAGATCACCTCCTCCTTTACCCTCATGGCACTCAGAGTCTAGTCTTGTCGCTGTGCTCTTAAACATACATTCCTCAGGGGTAAAGTGATCCAGGAGCACAGCCATGTAGGGTTATTTCCAGAGAATACCACATTCTTCAGACCTATCTCTTTCAGCCTGTTGGAGCTGAAGCCAAATCTCATGGCAGCGGTGGCTTTTGGGATGGAGGACTGGGTTGAGCTGGGTTCCCTGTAGCTTCCCCACTAACTGCACTCCTCCTGTTGCTTGTAGGTCAGCGGCCACCTGGACTATATGAAGCAAATGGACATGATTCTAAAAGCTGTGGGCATTAAAACCAAAGAATGTCAGCAGGAGGAGAAGGGCAGCACCAGACTTTTCTCCCCTCTAGCCAAGAAATCACAACGGGCAGCAGGCATTGAGACTCAGGAAGAGGAAAACACTGTGCAGGAGGAGGATGGGGCTGACAGTGACTGCCAAGCACCCACAACCAGCACCAGCGTGAGCTCTGCACTAACACAGCCTGTGAGTGCTGGCATGAGCAGTGACGGTAACCTGCACCCAGGAGATGATTCCTTGGCCAGCTGTGCTCACCGACAGGATTCCCCTGGATCTCTCTTGGCAGAGAGCTCACCTGCCTGCCCAGCTTGCCCCAGCAGTGCCAGCAGTGCAAAGCAGGCAGTGGGTGATAACACAGACTGAACTGAATCTCCAAACCTTCTCTCCTCGCAGCCCACAGTGCCCACGTGCATTGTGCCCAGCATTAGCTGATGATCAGCCTCCTGCCCTACAGTCTGCAGAGCTTCCCATGCAGGGTGTGAATTGCTGCCCTGCAGCTCCCAGAGCTGCCGTGTGGGTGGGTCAGAGGCAGCAGAACCATTAGTGAGCCCACTTTGCCTGGCCTGCATGGAGACCAATTGCAGCTCTTTGTGACAGGCAGGGATGCTCAGCTAGCACTAAAACTACTCTCAGAGCACAATCAGTGAAGCCCACAGAGCTGAGCTGCAGCTTTCAGACCCTGCTGAGGGCCCAGCACATGGCATCACAGTATCACTGGATCAGAGCTCTCAGAGCAGTCTCCCACAGCATCTCCCACTGACAAGAAAAGGCCAATTCTGGCCCAAATCAGCATAGTTCCTCAGGAAGCAGTGGCAATCCCCTCATTGCACAAGCTCTTCTATTCCTGAGGGAAGCAGCTGCCACCATTGGGGATTGTCTTTCTGATACTTAGCTCTTGAGAAAGCAGGTGGCTCTGTCAGTATCTTTAAGCATGTTGTGGAGAGGGACTCATTACTAGGTCATTAAAAGCATTTTTCCACTTCAGCTCTGCTAAGCAGGAAGGCGAAAGGCTGAGAGTCTCTGGCTGCCCTCCCCTCTCTGCTGCAAGTTTGCTACCATGGCTCTGACACTTTCCAACCAACAGGGTTGTTTCCCTCCCTGCAAACTGAGGGTGATGAGTGTCTGAGACCTCATTACTGCTAGGAGCGTGCTTTGAGTCCCATAGGTGAAAGACAGCAAAAAACAGAATGGGCTTTTTAATGACTTACTGCTTTGTGAAGCTTTTTCCCTTGCAAACCAGCAACACAGAGACTTTCCTCTTGCATCCCACACACATCTCCAGCCTTAAAAGCCCCCTCTAGTTATATTTTTAATTGGTTTAAAATAAAGCTAATACTTGGCATAGAATAAACATAAACCTGTTTGATTTCTCCCTCCTTCCATAAAGTGAATTGACATCCGCTCCATTTTTCCCTAGTCTCAACCTGGAGGGACTCAGCTTTAGACAAGGTCCTTTTCTGACTGATTTTGCTGCTGAGTCCAAGAAAATGCAACCTAGCAAGAAGATGGCAAGAGGATAAACTCCCCCCTGTGAGCACCTCTGGGTTTTTCAGTGTTAAAACAAGTGCCATGTGGTACAAATACCTTCCCACCTAATGATCTGAAATGTTTCATTGACTCAGTGCAATTGCAGCTTGTGATTTTGGCTCACTCCCTGTGCCAGGAACCTCCCCTTTCTTTCCTGAGCTTTCCACACACCTTACCTCCGGATTATTTCTCATGCAGTCGAACACGCAGCACAGCAACACAGGAAGAAAATGAATGAGACTTTGCCTGGCATGCGGTTTTCTTCTCCTGGCTTCCTATGTCGGAGGGATGCTTGGGGTTCACTTGTGCAAGCGTGGGCTTCAGGAGGGCAGCCAAAACCTCCTGGTGGAGCACCAGTCCAGGAAGGGCATAGCAACAACCTACCAACCCATCTCTGATCTGAAAGGCACTTGAGGAAGTATTAGCTGAAAGAATTTGTTGGTGTTTATTAAGTGCCTGCTGACTGCATTGAAAGAAAAAAAAAATTTCTAATGGCATCGTCTTCAAATTGATGGATTGTCAGAGCAAAGTGTGATGGCTGTATGCCAGAAATAGGAAGCTGTAGGATGAAAGCTAAAGGGAAGCTTATTTCGTTCCTTACTACTGTCAGGATACCCGTGGAGCTACAAACAAGCTGAACACCCACGCCCATGTGGAATATCCAAAAAGCAGCGTTGAACATTTTGCATCAAATTTAATCCCCCATAGCACAGACTGCTCATGATTAAATAGGATGGTTTCAGTGTGCTGCAAGTCACTGCTTTCACAGGAAACTGACAGATACAGCCCAGATCAGGCGAGAAAATTAAGCCCCCAGGAGACGTGATGTGCTGTGGACTGGAGCAGCCCCAAATCTTGTCCGTGAGTCAAGGGACGTGCTTCCCCATCTGTTTCTCTCCCCTTGGTGTGAGGGGCGACCTACTGGGCTGTACAAGTGGAAGCTGAGTACCTCCCCTGGGCTGAAGCACAGGGAGACATACCCAGGCTGGCACTCAGGCCACAGGGGTGCCGAGCTGCCGGCGCTGCAACTCCAGCTCTGGGTTTTCCATCTCAAAAAGGCTGACCAAGCGAGCACTGGGGGCTGGCAGGGCACCTTCAGTGGCAGGCAGCAGGCTGTGTTCGTTTGCCACCACCTCGGAGACAACGGAGTCGGTCTCAGCCTGCAAGGTGAGGACATTCTTGAGGGACGTGGCCACACGGGGCCCACTGTTGGAGTTCCTCATGGAGAGGGAGATGGCGCTGGGCCGGGGCTCCCCGGTGCGCCGGCAGCAGGGCAGGTATTTGCCCATGGCTCTCTTGAAGTCCCTCATGAAGAGTGGGTAAATGATGGGGTTCATGGTGCTGTTGCAGTAGCCCAGCCAGGTGAGCACGTCAAAGAAGCCAGCCGGGACACAGTCACACACTGCCTGAGGGAAGACAGCAGGGGTTAGCTGCAACTTCCACTGAAAAAAAAGCTCTTTCTGCCAAAAGAAAACCCAAGAACTTGCTTACCTGCGTCACATTGGTGACAAAGAAGGGGAGCCAGGCCACAAAGAACATGCCCAGCAGGATGCCCAGTGTCAGGCTGGCCTTCAGCGCCTTCTTGCTGTGCTTGTTGGCAAACCTCCTGCTCTCGCTGCCAGCTGCAGGCTGACTTGGGACATGGGGAACCTGCAGTGGGAGTTGGGGTGGTGAGTAAGAACTTCTCCCCAGGCCAGACCCTCCTGCCCAAGGGAAGTGGCATTTGGTGCTGCAAATCCTGCAAGAAAATCCCACTATTATATCCCATCTGGCAGAGGCAGGAGGATGGCCCACACCACCACCTCTGTAACATAAATCAGGAAGAGGAAGCAATAGAAAACCTTAACATTGAGAAGATTATTTTTCCCCCTGTAAAACAGGAGCTTTATCATTAAGTTACTTAGGAAACCCAGCTCAGTCAGTGTTTTGGTGAGAATAAAGCATGCCCCGAAGAGGCAGTTCTAGCTGCTGATTAGAGCAGCAAAATAATTATATTTTTAAAAGTGGGACGTCAAACATTTCAGCCTACAAACACCATAACTAACTCAGTTCTCCGTCCCTTCTTGCAATCTAAAATTAAATTACTATCTCAGCTCTGCCATAATTAGGTGAGCCCCTATTTCCACTCAGCTTCCTGCCCAAAAAGAGAACAAAAATCCATTTAAAAGCTCAAAGGTTCCCCAGCTGACACTGCATTTTCTGCTGGCCACCCACCTGAGCTGATGCAAGACTCCTATAAACAACCTCCAACCTGCACCCTGCTGGGACACTTGCCTCATTTTAATTCTGCTGAAAAGTTGGTGGATGCATGCTCCCTGTGGCAAAGGAAAGCACCTGGGCATCCCCTGAGCAGTACAGCAGTGGGGCCATGTGGCTGTGATGGGTTTGGTTGGGTTGGGTTTGGTTGGATTTGGTTGAATTGGGTTTGGCTTGGTTGGGTTTGGTCGGGTTTGGTTTGCTCTGTAGAGTCCCAAAACCCGTCATCCAGGGGAAAAAAAACAAACATGTTTTGATATTGCCTGCTTCTCCTTGGATTCTCATTTTCCTTTTCAAAGTCTGGTACAGCTCATCGTGCGCAGGAGGGCTGGCTAGGTCTGAGTCCTGGCTCCTTTCTTAAAAGAGAGAGAACAACAAACCAAATCAAGGTACTTAAATGCAATTAAGTTTGTCTTTTCCTGTAGGATATGAGGTCAATAAAGCCTATTAGAAGGAATTAAAGCTGTTAGATTTAGTGGCAATTACCTTCTCCTGGAGATATACATACAGTCCCAACTGCAGCCACGCTTTGGTTGCAGGAACGCACATGCTCTTGCTTAACCAGCAATCTGTAAGTAAGGAGGTATCTTGCAGTTCGTATTGTAGACCAGGTAACAAAAATAGAACCTGGATGTGCAAAATAAGGTGCCCTCCAGAATTTCCTATTTGCTATTTAAACTCCTTCTCCCCCATACATGTCACACCCACCACAGCCAAGATTTGTTAGTTGAAAGTCAGATAAGATTAAAACCCTCTGGGGTGACACAAGAGAGGTGAAGCGGGATTTATTTTGTACCACTGAGCATTTTTGCATCTGAATTTATTTCTCTGCTTCTGCTCATGCTGTTCCTGTGCTCCTGAGCAGCTTCAACGCTCACCATCACTGGGATGAGGTGGGCATCACCGAGCACGCCGCAGAGCCATCGTCCTCCCTCTATAGAGGTGGATGTTGCCCAAAATCCCCATCCAGTTGCCAAATCCCCACTCCTATCCAGGAGAACAAGAGATGCTGCTGACGGCCGGCAGTGATGGGTTTGCTGCTTGGAAGCTGCAAGAGTGTGACGAGGGCTCTCTGCTCCTGTCTCAGCACAAATGCAGCGAGTGCATGGCTCCCCACTGCACACCTTCTCTCCACAAGGAGCCCACCTGCGTTCTGGGACTGACACAGCACATGGGAACAAGGCACATGCTGGAGCCCACCATACTCAGGTTCAAGCTGCATGGACTTCCCAGCTTTCTCTGCTCCCTGGCTCCTGCAGAGGACACCGTGACTGTTTCCCCACCACCCCACCCAGCTGCAGCCCTTTACCTGCTCCGTGCTCTCGTCGGCGGTGGCAGCGGCCACATTGGAGGCGAGGGAAGCCACCTGCACGGCTTGCTTGCGAGCTGCCAGGAGGATGCGGCAATAGGTGAAGGAGATGGCAGCGGATGGAAGGAAGAAAGTCAGGCAGGAGGCCACCAGGGCATAGGGCAAGCTGACCACTAGCCGGCACTGCTCCTCGTCCCCTCGGGAGGTGACATTTGGGGACCAAACCTCGAATTCCAGCTTGTGCCAGCCCAGTTTGATGGGCAGGAAGGAGGCCAGCGCAGCCAAGGTCCAGGTGGCCAGGATGAGCCAGAGGGCCCTGCAGGATGTCATGCGCAGCTTGTATTTCAGAGGGGAGATGATGAGCAGGTAGCGGTCCAAGCTGATGACGCAGAGGTTGAGGATGGAGGCACTGCAGCACATGACGTCGAAGGCGTACCAGAGGGAGCAGAAGTCTCCCTGCAACACCCAGTGGCCGTAGAGCTGATTGAGCATGGCCGGGGGCATCACCACCAGCCCCACCATCAGGTCGGACATGAAGAGGGACACCAGGAAATAGTTGGAGGTGTTGCGGAGGGAGCGCTGGGTGATGATGAGGAGGATGAGGAGGAAGTTCCCGGCTGTGGTCAGCAGGATGATGAAGCAGAGGAAGGCGGCCATCCAACTACTCCCCACCAGCAGCGAGCGCTCCCCCAGCACGCTGGCATTGGGGGACCCCAAATTGCCCTCCATGAGGACCGGGGCAGCGGGGCTGGTTCTGCAGCTGGGGACCTTCTCCACCTGTGCTAGGTGATCATCGCAGGGGCCAGCTCCAGGGGAAGGAGTGCCATCTCTCCGGCTGTCCTCCTTTCTGCTCTCCTCCTCTCCCTCTCTTCCCCCACTCTTTCTCTTCACCGGCAATCAGGGCAGAGTGACATTTCCAGAGGCCGATGAGCAGTAGCAAGGTTCCCCTCCCTCTTACTCACAGCCAGGTGTCTGCTCATTCCTGCGAATCCCTCCGTGCCGGGATGTGCCCGGATAGCGCTGCTGGGCGCCGAGGACGCCGTGGGCACCGGGGGAGCTCTGGACGTGAGGACTCGCCGGACTCTGTGATGCTCTGAATGCTCTGCACCAGAGAGTCAGACAGACCACGCAGCGCTGGGGATGCTCAGCTCTCAGCTCTCACCTCTCCGCTGTCTTTGCACACCTGCAGGGCTCTGCCCCACCGACCTCCTCCGTGCCTGAGCTTTGCTGCTGCGGTCGGAGACGGCGAGGAGAGGCAGAGCAGCCCTGGGGTGGGCACGGGGATGCTCCCAGCCACGCTCAGACGCGGGGAGGAAGATGCAGGAGCACGGGAAGCCGCCCGGCGGTGCCTGCCCCCCGGCAGAGGTGCGTCGGGCGTGCAGGGATGTGTGTGAGCGCGTGTGCGTGCAGGAGCCGGCCAGACTTTTACCTGCTGCTCTGCGATGCACAGCGCAGGATGCAGAAATGCCGATTCGGAGGAGGTGGGGCGGAGGGGAGAGGAGGAGATGAAATGAAATGAAATGCTAATGAAAACGGGGATTTGGGCTAAACTCTGCGAAGTGGCAGCCAGAGAGTTCCCTTCTCTGCCTTAAAGAGACAGCCCGCACCGTGCTCTGCCTCCCCTTTGCTGTGCAGACCCCACGCTCACTTTGCAGGCCAACAGAGATCTGCAGCTGAGCCCGACCAGCAGTGCTGAGTGCAAGGTTCCATCCTCAGTGCTGGCTGATGAGAGCAAAATTTTGCATAACCAAATACAAAGCAACAAAGCCTGCATCCAGTACCTGTAGCTGCCCTCTCAGACAGCAGCCAGAGGCATGCAGAGGCTGGGTGGGCCCAGGACAACTTGCCCCTTTGGTAGCAAGGCCGAGGACCCTATGTGCCCCAGCAGCTTCTCCACCCCATCCTCCAGAAGATGCTTCCAAATCTCTAGGTGCCATCATGCAACCTGAGCTCCCACCTCCACCTTTCACAGTCAGTACCTCGAGGTGCTTGGCAGACACTGATTATTTTCTTCTCGTTGCTGGAAGGGTTTATCCTTCAAACAGGCTCAGATCCCACTGAGGGCACCGCAGCCGACAGCACCGACCCCAGTGCTGATGGAGAGATGGGACACCCCTGCACCTCCATGGCCAGAGCAGCAGCGAGTTGTGAGGATGTGCCTGTTTGACCCTAACACACTGCCTGCGATACCAGTGGGAAACAAGAACATGAAGGAAGGGAAGGAACAGAACTTTGTCTCTTCATCAAGATCTGCTTCGCTAATCTGCTTTTCAACAACTCTGTCCCACTTTTCCTAGCAGCTGAACGGGCGTGCCTGGCCTGGATGCCATCTGTGAGCAAGACAGGAGGGAGATGCATAGCAGGACTCATCTCTGTGCGTGGGGAGCACGGTGCTCCCCCCACCAGTGTGCCACTCGATAGCTGCTCAGGGTGAGCTCTCCTGGGTGCCTGCGCGTGGCATCTGGCCCTTTGCATCTGCAGGATCTCCTCCTGGGACGCTCCCATGCAAACCTCTCCAGCCACCCCTGTGTCATGCTGTCCTGGCAGGCAGCCTGGGGCAGAGCACGCACACACGAGGCTCTGATCGCAGCAGGAGGTTTCTTTAGAAATGCGTTTGTACCAGGAAAGCCTCACTTCCTCGTCCCATCTGTGCTGGGAACAAGCAAGGAAACCCACCCTGAGCCCACGCTGTGGCGGCCTCCCAGCTGGGATAAATCACTGCAGCAGCACACATTTCTCCCAGCTGGGCCACGCTGCTGCTCGGTGAGGAAGCAAGATGCCTTGCTTCCTTCTCAGCACCGCTGCACCCCGAGCTTGGAGCATCTCAGCTTCACCGCAGGGCTTCTGCTCCAGAGAAGACTGAACAAAGCCTGAGCACCTGAGCATGCTGCACCTCTCCAGCAACTGGAACCTCACGTGAAGTCCTGGTCCAAGCTTGCCTTCCTCCGGCCCAGAAGCGCTCCAGGAGGCCACGAAACGTGCTGGATCGAGAGTGTCACCTAGTGGCAACAGAACCGACCAAGGTCGCATGAACCCACAGAGGGCCTATGCACAGCCCACGCGAATGGGACCAGAACTGCACCAGAACGGGCCAGGTGCTGCATCCCTGCGGTTGGTTTTCCTTTCAGCAGCTCTCCCTGCTCTTGAAGGGAAGGCAGCAGAAAGCTGAAGGGAACCGTGGCTCTCCTTCTGCTCTCCTGCAGCACTGCCTGGTTCTGACATTCAGCTTGCTGCCAAAAACCAGACAGGCATCAGAGCGCCCAGAAATGGAAGTCAGAACTAATTTATTTAAGAAAACAAAACCAAAAACCAACAAAAAACACAAACCAAAACTTGTAAAAAGGAGAGGGAGGCGTCGGTTACAAGCTCTGGAAGCTCTTGTCAGGACAGTGCCAAAGAAATTAGCTTTATACAACAGAGAGAGGGGTAGCAGGAGGGGCCCCCACTCTGAGCCCAGCCCCGCATCTGCAGTGGGGTCCAGAGCAGTCCCCTACAAAGGTCCATCAGCATCCCAGGACTTGTCCCCCTTCTCCCTCCACCACAATTAAAGTGCAGCAGGGAAGGAGGGGAGAGGGGCCGTCTCCCATCAACACCACTCCAGCACAGGCTGCGAAATGTGAAGCCCCAGTGCCTATGGCACAGTGCAGCTCCCTCACCCTTGCAAGCTATGTGGTGGCCCTGAGGACCAGCAAGGAAAGGACTCTGGCCACCATGGCTCCCAGCAACCTCACACACAGCCCCAAAGGCACAACCAGGGCAAAATACTCCCTATGAGTTACCTAATACGAAGGCGTGGGGGTTGAAGTAAGACCCAGTGAGTGCCAGGAGGAACAGTGCACTCTTGCCGAGCCCAGGCATCCCTAGGCAGTCAAGGGAAGCACAAGGAAGAAGGGAGACCCCCATCCCACACACCGCAGAAGAGATGTGCATCTCTTGTGTGGCTGCAGGGAAGCTGCATCCCTTCTTCCTCCAGGCCAGGCAAGAGCCACGTACAAAAGAAAGCCCAGAGGCTCATCAAGGGCTCCACAGCAGGCTGAGGATCCTGCAGACAGCCCCTGGGGAGCCCTGCTCAGCTCCCACTTTCTGCCAAAGCCCCCTCTGCCCATGTCCCCACTTCTCTCAATATATTATTACTATGATGTGCAAGTAGTTTTGCATCAGAAACCCCCAGCCCTCCTGTGGCCCCGCTGCTCCAGCCCCACGTCCTGCTCGTGCCTCAAAATGCTCCTCCAGCCCTGGGGTGTCGTGGAGAGCAAAGCGTGAGGGTAGCTATTAGACAGGAAAGCCTCTACCACCCCCCCTCCCTCCCCAAGCCCTGGCCCTCTCCCTCGCACAC
>JAOWBP010059456.1:0-38713 GCA_028571105.1 Tragopan temminckii
TAATTGAGTCTCCTTGGGCACTGTGAAAGTGCTCAATGCTGTCTTTCAAAGGTATTTTTGGGATAATTACAGTACTGGATGATAATTCTGTGCATTTTTTTCTTGTCTACTAAGAATCTTAAAATCTTCTAAAAATCTCCGTTCACTTCTAGGAAGCCTTTCTCTTATCATTACAGGATGGAGGATAATGAGAAACTTAGCAAAATAGAATTTTGCTTTTATAATGTTGGAATCACTTAGTTTTAGCAAGATACTGTTATACTTGTTGAATTAGTACTTTCCTTATTTATGCTACAGGCAAAAGATGTCATAGCTTTTTCCATAAATAAAAAAGGTGTTTTTTATATTTGTAATAGGTTTTAACTGCACTGACCCTGTTGGGGATCCTGGTAGATTTTACTGTGGTCATATAGGATGTTGCTGAGTGAAGGCTGTCTGGAAGACTCACTACATTTGTTTTCATAGTGCTGAATCTTTTGCCTACCCTAATCAGCTTATTTGTACTGTGGAAGTGTAGAAGACAGGGGGGAAATTTACTGAAAAATGCTTGCTTCTGGCCTGATTAAAAAAAAAAATGGGAGATAATCATTTTTCTAATATCAACTTAATGTGATTAATTTAAAACTAAGGCAGATTTTTTATTTTTTTTTCCCAGTAAGTATGAAATAAGTGGAGAGTATGAAAGTCAAGTTGTGGAATAAGTTTAGAGCTCTGAATTCTGGCTGATGTAAAACATGTCTGTTAATGCTGGTGTGCAAGCATCTGTGGTATACAGGTGTCACTGAATTTAGTGTTGAGGCTGTGACTGCCCGCGGCGTGTTTGAGTTCTTACCAGCAACTGCAGAGTAGAAGCTTACGTTAGCAAGTATCTGAGTTTAATCTGTAATGTAAAGCTTCTTTTTAAAAAATGGAGTTGACATTATCTTTGTCTTTCTCTGCCTTTATTCTGGTCTCTGTATCTCTCTGTGTCTCTAACGCATCTCACCATGCCAATTCATCATAGGAATGCACAGCTGCAATTGATGAAAGCAGAGTTCTTCAGTCCTACTTGCCATTCTCAGGAAAAAAAAGGAAATTCACAGTGTCTTTCAGAATAAAACTTGTTCTCTTCTGCTGAAAGATACAATCTTTTTCCATCTGTTGCTTATTATTTGTCTTTAATCATTAGAGATTGGCTTAAGGCTGAAGCATATAATTCAATATCCCTATCAAAGTTATTAGTCTTTGTTACTTTTTTTCATGTTCGTCAGAACTGAGAGATAATAAGGACACAGTATGGCAGCACTAAACAGGAATGAAATCTTGTGCTGAAAATAGATCCACAAAGGCAAGAAGAATGTTGTTACTGTGTGTGTATACATGTAAATCAGGAAAGAGTGAGCTAGCACAGTTCAAACTTTCCTCTTCCTTTCACATCAAATATTATCTTTGTTATAACCAATATTTCTTTTTCACTACTGTACTGTGTAAAAGGGAGAAATGTATTTATTTCTATGCCTTGATTCTGTTTGGTCTATTAGGGCAACAGAAATTCATGCAATGAATTCTGGTACTATTAAATGTTTAGATCAAATGAAAATATGACATATATTAGCACCAACATAAAATACCGGTGGCATATTATGCTCTGTATTTCCAGTGCAAAAGGGACACTTTGTTCACATCAAGACATCTGAAAGTTCTTTGTCATTTCCGAATGGTATTGAATGCAGTGCTGGATTCCTTTGGGTCACGTTTCATTGCCCATGCTATCTTCTTGTCTAGACTGCAGCCTCCTATGATATATTTTCAAACAGCTTTCGTCTGCGCTCTATCAAGGGACAGAAATATTAACCTGTAATGTCAAGTCTAAATTAGACACATTTCCCCTTTCAGTAGGAATTCAGTAGAGTAAAAATAGTAAAAAAGAAAATGAAGAAAATGACATGAATATCATACTCAACCTTAAATATGTATATTTATGAAACTCACACCCTACGAATGCAGTGTCCCGTTCTGGAATTTGAAGGAAAACAGACACCATGTCCCCCAAATCCATGACAAGCAAGCTACAAAGATTTGAGGCCCTCTAAATCCTTCTAAACGTCAAAGAAATTAGTGAAGAGTAAAAAAGCTGTTTTTATAAAGGTGCTGATGACTTTCAGTGTGCTCTGCCTGATGGGCACTGGGATATTAAGAATGGGAGCTAGAGTCCTGGGAGGGCTTTGGATCATGTCAGTATGGCCTGATGGAGACCTGTCAGCCCATAGCTGCTCTTCAGGCATCTTTAGGTCGCCTGTCAGAAGTGTTTCTCAAAGGCTGCTGTATGTTTCAGGAGAGATTTTTGGCTTGCTGTGGCACTTGTTGCTTCAATTGCAAACTTGCATTTGAAAATCAGACTTCCAAATTTCCTGCATCTAAAGAAGTTGCAGATTTATCTACAACAACGTGGTGTAATGATCCTAGCAAAAAGTTTAGGATTGGCAGTATTGACGATGAGAGAGATAAAAATAGATAATAACTATAGCTGAATTTCGCAGCCATTACCACATAGCATTCCCACTGGTATAAACATAAATTCTTAACTCTGAGCAGCAGAACTTGGCCCAGTGAAATGGGCTGATTCCTGATTCTTCTGAGAGCAATGAAATGATAAATCTAATTTTTATCTGCTATATATTTTTTTCATCAATGTTGAGCACGAACCATTTTTAAAAGTGGACTGTAATTGCCCTTGGCTATATAGATTAGTTCTCAGAAGAAAAAAGGTCAGTGTCCCAGTTAAAAATGGTTAGAATGTTGTGCTGGCAGAAATAGGTTCGTAAAAGCATCTGATAAATACTGCTAATAACTGATATGAAGAAGTTCTTATACTTATTCACCTCCATTCTATTTAGGTAGAGACATGGAGTCAAAAATTATACTTAGTTGCAAGGGACAGCGTCATGTGAGGAAAATTGCAGAAATCATCTCAAATTCTGAAGTTCTATAAATCTAATTGTAGCTTGATAACCTTCTCTATGTATGTATTCGTTCTGTTGTGTTTTTTTTCCTATCTTTTTTAAAAGTAACTATTTTTTACTTGTTTTTTTTTTAAAAACAGGCATATAAAATACTTCTTAAAATCAGAACTATCCTGCTGTATTGAAGACAAAATTAAAATAAGCCCTGTGCTATTTCTACCAATCATTTTTGTATTCATTTCCATACTAATCTAAGGAGGAGGAAAGCTCTTTTCAGTAGCTTCTGCAAGTAGTTCTTCTTGGAGCTTCTGCAGAAATTTCAGTATGTTTGAGAGTCAGCATGTTGAAGAAATAAATGTTATGACAGAACATTTGCAACTGAATGGTCAACAGAGCCCGTGGAGCCCTGCTAACACACTATTCCCACTGCTGGAAATTAGAAAAAGTGAACAATACGCAGCAATACAAATGAGTATAGATCTGTGCCTTTCAGAGGAAGGAAACAATGTTGGTTTCTTTTATTTCCAGGCTGCTCATTTATATCTGGAACAGACTACTAGTAAATCTGTGTTGAGCTGTAGGTTTCAGATTATTGGTGCCATAAGAAAGACACCAGTATCACTGGTGAGCATGGAGCACTGACATGGTGGTTATCTATATTCAGAAAAACACCTGAAGATTAAATGGGCTTTTTAAAGCTACAAAAGAAGGAGAATAAATGGAGGAACATTAGCAAAGAGTTTTATAAAAATTAAATGTTGAAACTAAGTTAACTGCTATAAAACATGTTTTGTTTTTTTAAATAACTGTAAGTAAAATGGATATTAGATATGCTGGATTATAGGTCAGTGGTGGACTCTCATTAGCTTTGTGTTACACTTGGATAGAGCTCAAATCTTTCTTCAGCATTTCCTGTAACATCCATGCAACTTTATGCTGTGCAGTGCAGACAATTGAGGAGGAATGTGGAAAATCACATTCAGGTTCCTTGCATGAGGTCAAATCAAGACAAAGTATATATTTACAGAAAATTGCCAACAATGTGGTTAATTATTTTCAGAAATTTTATAACAGGAAAAAAATGTCCTCTAGTCTAATTCCTATGAAGACTGGTGTTAAGATGAGGTCTGGATGTTGGGATTGGCTGTTAAGCTTTCTCTCCCTTTCGTTGATGTCACAAATGCCTTTACATTTAAGATAAGAAAACTCTTTTTGCAAAAGCTTTCCCCAGCTCTCAATGTTGAGGGCAGCCTGCCTTCCTTTATTCTCTTTTTCACAAGATCTGCAGGAAACCAATCTACATTAATTCATCCAATTGCAATCACTGCTCCTTTCATGCTTCGTATTCCTACTTTGTAAGTTGTGCTGGTGACAGCCCTGCTTTCTGACTGCTACTGACTTTATGTCCATGGAGAAGATGAACTCCCCTTACTCTTCAGCTTTTAAATGGAGCTTTGGTTTACTGAAAAAGTTTTTCTTATCCATACTTTCCTAGAATAGTATAAATGATCTTTATAAGAGGCATGCAGCCCAAGTGTTCCAGGCTTGAGTGGAACAGAGTTAGGTTTTTCCCATTAGAGCTCACGTGGTTCTGTGGTTTGGATTTGTGGCTGAAGCTGTTAAGACACCAGTGTTTTGTTTATTATTCAGCAGTGCTTGTCCAAGATCAATGTTTCTCCCTCTACCTCTGCAGTGTGTAGTCTGAGAGTAAGCAAGTACGGTGGGAAGACAAACTGGGAAAGCAGACTTGAATAGCCCAAAGGGATATTCTGCTGTGTTCTATAACATCATGCTGGGGTAGAGGAAGAAGTGAATGAGGGTTTTGTCTTCTAAGATGGCCGTTGTTTGGGGTCTGGGTGTCAGTAAGTCTGTCTGTGGGTGATAGCAAGTGGTTGGCTTTGTATCACTCCTCCTTGATCTTACATCAGTGGAACTGAGTGCACCAATTGGGGTATTGCTGCAGAGACTTGCATGCCATGGATAAGAGCAAGCTTACAGGTAAATGTTCAGTAGCATTGGCACTAAAGATGTGTCGTACTGGCAGTAACTGTCCCTCAGTGCAGTACTTCTGGATTATTTCACATCCTAGTTTTAGATTACAGGTGGATAATCACTCTTGTGCACAACAGAAGAGGGGAAAAAAGAATACAGTTTTTGGGATAGGTTGAAGGTGGCTTTAGCAGTGAAGAATCTTGTTCTGTTTATTCTCCCCAAACAATAAATACTTTTGCTAATCCACTATAGCAACCATTTCATATCAGCCCCATAGATCATCATTTATTAAATGACTACATGTTATTTCATCTTCTCTGGACTCTGAAGGAGAGATGAGCAACAGGGCATCTAGGGTAAGCAGTAGATTAGAATCTCTTTTGTGTATGAAACAGATGAGAACAGCCTGTTCCAGGGGAGAGGAGACAATTGTTGTGATACCTTCGTCTCTGAACTGCAGTATGTAATCTTAGCAGTGATGTTAAGAATCAGAGAATCTGTACTGAAAGAACGATTCAGATTTTCCAAATTTAGAAGTCAGCATAGAACATGTATGCTTCAATTTAATTCCACCTGACAGTGGGGAGAAGTGATGTGTGCTGAATAAACTTCATTATATGAAATTTCTCTTTTAATCTGCAATGTCTGCATTTCTGGGAGGGGGAAAAAAAAAAAAAGAAAAAAAAAAAGGAAAACTATACAGTTCTAATGCTCTGCAAGATATGTAAACATTCAAAATATTCCACATTATATAGACAGGTAAAGAAAATCAGTGGTGTTAGACGTTCTTTAGACCTTCTTTATTTCTCCTTGTGTTAGGTTGCTTTTATTTTTAAATAAAATACATAAAAATCTGCAGGTGTTTTTTTTAACACTTTTAATAAGTGCACAATAACCTTCTTGGCTTTATCAGAACTGCCTCTGCAATTCAAACACAAGACAGGTGTTAGAAAGAAACAAAGAATGTCAGTGACAGTTTTAACTTAATTTCAAGCCATCTTGTTTGTGAAATCAAAAGCAGATCAGTATTTGCTTGTTTAAAATATAATAGGTTGCAAGTAAAAATAGTCCTTATCCTACATCCAAAGTGTATTTTTTTTCTGCCAGCTTTTCCCTTCTTAGCTTCGGGAAACACAAGGGACAGAAGTGTAACTAATCACCTGCCTCTAAGCCCACAAACTGTCCAGTCACGATCCTTGGGCAAAAATAGCTGTACACCCACACAGGCCTGTAAAAATAATGATGTGGGCCAATGAGCCACCAGGCTGAAGAGGGGCTGGGTAAACACAATTGAAAACCTAAAAACTCCTTACAAAAAAATCTTTCCATGGCAGTTGTGAGCAAGCACATTTATGGAGGCTCTCAAGCCATCTGTAATTACAAGGAAAAAACTGAGTTCACCATACATGATACTGCTAAACTAGCTTCTCTGAGCTAGTCCTTGAAGTGCTAACAAGACCTCTGCAAAACAAACTGCCACGATCTATGTAAAGCAACCTGGAAATACAGAAGTGAATGGAAGGTTGAAGTACATTCTTTCTGCAGATATATTTATGTATTAATCAGAAGGGTTTTTTCCATGGAGTTTCTTAATTTGGCTACTGAAGAGGCTCAAGTGCTGAGGAGCACAAGGGCATACTAAAGACTGGTTATGTTTTAAATAGGCGCTTGAGAGGTATGCACAACTTTTCAATTAATGTCTGTACCTATTTAAATTTCAGCCAGAGGCTGTGTTGATTGTTGTTACAATAAACTTACAGAAGTTAATGTGAGCTCAGGTCAAGGATGAACACCTGGTTACAACGTACATTAACTGCAACATGAGACCAGGGAAGGAATGAAAGTTTTTTCTGGCATCACCATTTCTCTCTTCAATATATACTGATTTGGCATGTGGATGCTAACATTTTAATTTTAATTTTTTATTTTTTTATTTTTTACAAAACCTTCTCGTAGATCTGACTCTAAATCAGGTTGGATTTGCAATAGATCCTTATATGCTTAACTATTATTTAACTATAAAGATTTTCCCCTCTTTTCCTGAAGTTGGTAAAGCTTCAGTCAAATCCCATTGCATCTGAAGAAAAAAAATCAGTGGTTTTTTATTTTGAAAGTATTCTTCATTATAGACGTGGCTGCCAAAGTGTGGGTAGAATTTATTTACCCGAAGGTAAATATTGAGACCATTTTATCTTACTTAGAGTTTAGTCATTAAGATTCAATATTTATCTCAGCAGAAGTCAATAACTGCTTATGTTGTGGCTTACTGAATCATAGGGAATGGAGAAGGATAGGATTTATTTTTGTCAGTTTGTTGTTCTCCATCATTTTGGAGTTACCAAGACTCAACATGCTTCTGCAGTTTCATTGTCCCTAAGTTCTGAGGGAAAAAAAAATCTGCCATATCCAGAACACTTTGCATGCAGTCTCAGTGAAAACGACACAGTAGATTCACCAGGAATAAAATTAATTCATAGACTTTGGCAGGTATTTGAGATATCTTTGGAAATAAGGAACAGTAGTCATTTTCTTTGGTAGTATGGATTTCTCTTTGCTGCTAAGTTACCTTGGGTGATGTTTCCAACCCTCTTAAGTTGAGATCTTTCTTCTTGCACTCAAAAGCAATTAAGCTGAGAACCTTTCATTTTAATTGTCTGCCAGTGAAGACTGGTCATTGTATCAGCACCAGCTGACAAGTATTTTCATGATTTGCTAAAGAGATACCTGGTGAATACTTTCCATCCTCCACTGTTTCCTGAAGTTCCCATAAAGCAATAGCCATTTCTTTTTCCTCCCTGTTAATGGGGAAAGTACACAGAATAGCAATTTTGCTATGTTATAAAGAAAGAAGTAGCACTTGAACTTTCACAAGAGGTGTATATAGTTACTGAAGTTGCAATTACCTGTACGTTGCCTTCTGTGTGGCCTTTTACTGAAGTTAACAAGAAATCACCTGAGTATCTATCTTTAATTAACTAGGCAGTGAAGACAAATGTTAGGAAAAGACCCCGTTCCAATGCCAGGCATAGCAAGAAAATCCACTTCCCATGTCTGTAGAGGTTTTGGGTCAGCGAAAGTGATATCCTCAGGTCTTAAACACACATCCAGTCTTCCAGAATGTTTTATAAAGCGCCTCTAACAGCAAAGATCGCAAAAAGGGGAACTTTTATTTGCTTAGACCCTTGCTGATGAAATGCAGTATTTTGTAAGTTATTGTGTTTGAATTTAATGAAAATGTGTTGATCATATTTAATAGCTGAATTACATCTTTAATTCTCTGTGCCTCTCTATACCACATGCAAATATTTAATGTAGCCTGAAGATCTGTAATAGCATGCAGGCTTGCAAGCTCATTCTTCAGTAAAGTTCTGTTTGAGTTTTCTTTCATTTATGAAAATGAACCTCAGTAAAAATTAACCTACCTGAAAGTAACCAGTTTTTCCCATCTTGACTTGTATTGTGTACATTTTTCTTCATAGTAATTACCTAATGCTACAGTTTAAACATTCATTGGCTTTTTCTACTATTTTGATTCTCTCAAATAAACAAATGGAATAGAAATGAGCCTAAACCAACCACATAGTAATTTAAGGCCAACAATAATGGAAACTGAAGGTGAAGCACATTTCCAGCTATCACTTCATTCCTCATGGATTTGCAGCTCATCATCCAGCTCTGTTGTGCAGTCAGTTATTATTTTAGCAACTCATAGTTCACTTACAGACATTTTAATGGATTTTTTTTTTTAACAATTACTGGTCCTTTTCTGCATCAATTCATACAGAATTGTTAATATTCCAACTGCAGTATGGCTGCATACTAAGTTGTATAGCTCCTGAAGCTCCAAGGAAAAATTGAAGGTTTCACTACAAGTTTCTGAATATTGATTTCAGAATACTTGCCCATATATTTAGCACATTCTCTACTGCAGAGTAGCAGTAGAGAAACACAGCAAAAAAATAAAAATAAAAATAAAAATAATTAAAAAAAAAAACCATGCAGAATGAAATAGTTATTTTGATGTAGTCTTTAGTCATTCAATGCAAACAACTTATTTTGAGGTTGTAGACGTGTCTCCTACAGTACGTAAAGCCTTTGTTATTTTCGAATGTGATTAAATGAAAGTCAGATGAGGAGGATTTCTGAGCAGATGAAAAGTAGGATCTATCGTATTTGAATGAATGATTATTAGGGTTTTTTTTGTTTGTTTTCTAGCAGGATATTGCTAGAGCTCTGCACTGGAAACTGTAGGAAAAAAAACCATTTTTTGCATGTGTATTTTCCTTGAGTTTGCAGTGTACTTGTAATTCACTTCTGTTGCCTTAATTATTTAAATAGTGATTTTGAAATTGAGTGTCCTCTTTGCAGGTAGGCTCTTACATGGATCAGACCTAGAAAATATTGCTATTAGAAGTGCTGTGCCAGTTACTGCTGTGTTGGAAACTCCACCTCCTGCTTTCTGTTATTCAGGAAATAAAAACTTTCCGAAGTTTGAATTCTGGTGCAATGGCTCCTGGAATTTTCCAGCTATATTTTTTGCAAATTATAAGTGTGTTTCTATATTAAGAAAAAGTAAAATTAAAAAATAACAAGAATATGGGGGGCAAAAAAAAAAAAAAAAAAAAAAGGAAAAAGGAAAAAATAAATGGAGCAGAAAACAACCACTTCAGTAAATTCTTTTTTTTTTATATTACATTTTATTTCCTTATGGCTGCCCAGCAGTGCATAAAAACAGCATATACTAGTAACAGTGAACTGTAAAAAAGCTGAGAAGTCTTAATACTTTTTATATAGTGGTGATGCACTTACCTAGTGTATCACACACTTGTACAGTTAGCATTGTAGTACTAAATTTATTGCCTGTGCAAGCAGGAAAAAAGTCTTTTAATATATACAAATAAATTTTGCTCCTAAAATACATAGAAGAGATTTAAGGCAGCCTTCTTGAAAATACGTGAACTTGTTAAAAAAAAAAAAAAAATCACTTAGAAGTAGCACTAGTAGAAACATGAACATTTCTGTTGGATGTTATTTCTGTCTGTTTTGTCTTCTTTATGTCTTAAAATTGCAAACTAAGTGCAGCTTCTTCCAAAATCATGAATGGTGATGTTAATTGTACTGCATAGTGAAGCACTCTGGAGTTTTGACAGCAATCCTCACTTCTAGGAGGTTTGCTTGGAATGAGAAGAAGCAATAGTTGTGGTTGGACAAGGAGCACATGAGTCTGGTGGCCAGGAGCAAGATTTGAGGAGAAAATGGCAGTATTTTATGAATACTAACATGCAATGTTAATCCTGGGAGAAAAAGAGGAGGCTTAAATTCTGTGTGTAAAGGTGTGAGCATTCCAACCTGCTCTACTAATGCAGGCAGTGCCTCAGAGGCCTCGCATCCTAAAAGTTCAATGAAGTATTTAAAGATGGTTTTCAATTCAGCTCTGGGTTCCTCAGGGATTCTTTTGTCTTGATATGTGTAGATACAGTGGGTTTGCTTAGCAAATCTCTTCCCTGCTTCTAAGTATCAGTCTTCAAGGAAAGATAACTTTGATGCTGAGCAAGTTCTGCATCCTATGAAAGAAGAACAGTTTGATTTAGATTACTTGAAATAATATTCTGAGCAATGGCTTATTTTTTTATATAGAAAGTTTATTTGCCTTGAGAAGTGCTAAATTGTGCATCAAAATAACCTATAAATCATTGTTTTATAGTAATTACTTTGTATTCATTACAAAATGAGGAATAACACTGATACAAAGAGAAACATTGCCTCAGAAAAGAACTATTTCTTGATTCTTTGGGAAAGTGAAAAGTATCACAAGTATTATTACTGAGTATTGACATCCCCCTGGATCAGTAGGAGTTACTGAGTTGACCATGTTAGCTATCATCAGGAACTCCAGATGTATTACACTGAGGAACACTATGGTCTCCTATGTCTCTCTCCACGCAGTACACACAGTCTCTTTTATGTTTAGTGTGTTTCTTGAAAAACCAATGCAATCTAATTTCTGAAAAATAATTGTCTGCAAATCCCTCAGCTCTCGGGCCAAATTCTGCCTTCTTCCAAAAAATAATGCAGATCTACTTAGCAATATGAGCCTCTTGGGTAATTAATGGCACATTGAAATAAGTCTAGCAAAGTAGAAGAACAATTAGTGATAAGAAAAAGCAGAACTTTTTCTGATGTTTCTCCCCAGCTCTAGTTCCCAACTGCGTGTCCTTCTAGGACACACTTATACCAGGATCTTGACAGTCTGTCAATTAATTCAGAACAGAAATGGCTAGGACAGACTTAGGTATCTTGTGGAAGCGTTACTTTACTAAGAAATTGGCTTGTTAGGCCATTTCAGTCCATCCAGGTCCAACATTTACTACCTTATTAATAAGTACCATTAACTTATTTTAGAGTCCAAAACTCGGTGATGATAAGAAGATTGTGACAGTGTTTCAAACAGGACTTCAGTGGACTCTGTGTGCCTGTAGAATTGACAGCAGGGAGAGTTTTGACAAGCCCAAGGGAAAATTCATTTGATTTAGAATAACATTTCTTCAGCTTTTAAGGACTAAGGGAATGGAGACTCTTCAATTATCATCCATGTGAAAATTGTTCCTCAGATTCTGAATTTCTTACTGAAATAAGTGGGGCTGCGTAAAGCTAAGCTACCACATGGCTTGTGTTTTCAATGTGTCCTAGGGTCAGGTCTGCTGTAATTGGAGCAATTCTGAAAAATAAATAAATAAATCTTTACAGAGCAGATAAAAATTCTAGGTTCTGTCTTAATTTTTTTTGCCCCCTGCCACACGTGGATGCAATGTGTAGCCCTTCAGATTAACTATTTAAGACCCCGGAGTTGCATTAATTCAGATAACTGTCAAAATGCACTGTAAAAATATTATTTAAAAAAAAAAAAAAGAGAGAAAATAATTTCACCTTTTGTCTGCATGTTACAAGGGACTTTTTGAGAACATTTTAGGTTACCCAAATAGTTAAAATATCCTTTGTGACAGTTCATTAAAATTAATTTTATTCAGTGATAAATAATGCTGTGAAACTATTAAAGCAAATAGCAATGACAGATCAGCAGGAAAATCAGATAAAATATTCATCACATTTCCATTGATGAATTATCTTTCAGAAATGCTTATTCCATGATATTATAAAATCTGCAACTAAAATTAATTTCTGTTGCTACAGAAACATTTTTGTACTGCAGTTGTATGAGTTGTGAAGCTCTGTGTTTTACACATGTATTAAGCTATCTGTTTCACTGACAATAACTTAAATATTGCCATAATAGATAATTGTGCAAGTCCTCAGAATTCCCTAATATAGAATGTAATTTATTTAATATATGCAGATTAAGAGCCTGATTCATCCAGGGATTTAAATGCAAAAGTAGTCGCATTTGAAGCCAGCAGGACTGTCTGAATTGTTAAAATAAAGCAAAGTACTTAACGTCTGAAGTTGGGACTTAAAATAGGAGTCTGGAAATAGATCTGTAACTGCATTCCTTTAAATCTGTCTTCTGTGGCATTAGTATTTTCCTCAACTGGAAATTACACTGTCATTTGAAACTGAGATTATTTTTTTTCTGGTAGTTGTAGTTGGTACCAGCTTTGCTATGCGTGTTTCAAAATACAAATCTTTGGGTAGAGGGACTGAATGAGAAATGCCAGCTCAGCACCTGCCTGCCAGCTTCAGCTGCATAGAGCCCAGGGGAAAGGGCAAATGGATGAGCCACTGGCTACGGAGAAGAAATCCAGTTGGGGGAACATATGGTCTTGTTACTTTTTTTTCTACAAAATTGCAGATTACATTCAGACGGTGAATGATCCAAATGTTACTGACTTATTTTGTGATCCTCAGCACCCCTAGAATGGACAAGTTAGAAAATCAACAAGTATCACTCTTATATGAAAAAAGTTGAATATCTGTAGAAGGAGATATCATAATAGTTGAACTTAGAGCATTTATTTGTCTTATTTATTATTATTACTCCATCAAGACACATTTTTCCTCTAAGTCTGCCTGAAACAATTCTGAGAATTCACACTTAGTTTTAAGTTCTTATTTTTTCATAGCCTGTTTTTGAGCCTAGGGTATGCAATGGAGAAACATGCTGTGCATCTCCAGTGTTTTCAAGGAGTGGTTTAAGCACTCTTAGACATGGACGAACACAATTGTGGACCTTTCATGAAAACTGGACAAAACCACTCAAGGAGCCTGTGATGAGTAGCTGATGCATGCTTTTTATTCAAATCACAGTTTATTTACTTTAGTCATACTTGATTCCAGTGTTTTTCCTATGCACATCAGCAGTTTGCTTCGTGGTAGGATGGGAAGCATAAGTTCCTTTTATTATTCATTCAGAGAGAATACAGTAGAAACTAATTCAGTTCTCAGCACATTGATGCCCTTGCATCTACATTGAATATATGCAGGTCTTGAAATACTTAAAAAACAGAAGTGCATTGTTCCATTTTGAAGGAATGTTTTCTGTGACCAAAAAGTCTTGGACTGTAAGAGGTCTCCCTGAAGCAGTTTTCCCTGGGCACATTACCTGTTTCTTTGTCATGACCCTACCTTCCATTTCTTAACTAATCAGTTTCCTGCATCTCAAGAAAGGTGTTGATCTCAGTGGCTGTGGTGATATTCTTAATCATTGCTAGCATCCCTCACAGAGTGTAGCCATCTTGCTGCAGTACTATTCATTTTCTGAGGACTTCAGGTTTCTGGTCACAGATATATCACCAGAGCAAACGCCAAATTCACTTGCTTGCTGAGTCCCTTACAGGAAAATCTATGCAAAGGCCTTCAAAATCTCTTCTGCACTCCTATTATTGTGCTCTGTGCATTTCACTACTTGATGTGCATTGAGACATCAGTTCTATAATTGTCATTTACACCATTAATAAACTTAGTTGTTCCCTGTATTTAAAATGACATCTAAAAGCTATGAATCATCATACAATCAAAATATGCAATATACATTAGTTAAATTTCAAAGAGAGACTTTTTTTGCTATATTAAGCAATTAAATAGTTCCAATTGAAATATCACAGAAAAACTGAATGTAAGAGGTGTCCCAGACGTTCAAGAAACCCTACTGAATACTGTGCTTCAGTGAAACTGGTGAATTCCTTTCAGGTCTATTTGAGTGTTTGTAAGCACACCAAGGTGATCACAGCCTTTATATGTTTATATGATATGGCAAAAAGGCCATATCATTCCTTGGTATTTTAAAAAACATTAATGTATTGAGAAAATGAAAACAGGAGTGAGGCCAATCAATTGTGCCATGAATTTGCTGTATGTTTAGATACTCCAAGATATCCCATTAATTTTGGTAATAAGTTCTTAAAGAAATTCACAAGCAGTGTTAAAGCATGTGATTGAACACATAACCATCAAGCTTCACCACATGGCTGAGCTCTGACTTTACCCTATTAGCTGTCTATCTGAAGGCTAAATTAGAGGTTGAGTATTTTGCCATGCTAATTGTTGCAGGGTTTGCAAGCTACGCTAGATGTCTTTATGGGATTCTGTAACTGTTGAGCTGAAGTTTATCTCCTGACCCAGAAGTGCAGCAATTATTGGCTGTCCTGATAGAGAAAGCTGCTTATTAGGGGAGAAGCAGATCTCAATGTGGCCTAAGGTGTAGGGGTTGTCAGGAAATTCTTGTGAAGCCTGTGCAAGTAACGTTTTGTTTTCTTGAGGTTACTTAAGGTTTATGTTTGATGTATTCTGAAAGGAAGAAGTACAAATGGGGGATTGAACTATTTCAGTTTTTTAAAAAAATCAAAGCTCTTCAAAGTGTGAGCATAGCTGCTGATTCTGGTTGTTCTGTATAACTGCTATGGCAAAAATTAAGTGTGCACAGTCTTCTCTTCCTCTCAGACAAGTAGGCTGGAGCTAATTAAATAAGTCCATTTAACTTCAACTTACCTATTCTATCTCTTTTGTGAGAAATAACTGCTAGGCTTCTTTTAAAAGGCAGATCTTCCCTCATCCCAAACTTATCAGATCAGTCCTAGACACTGCAGGGCATCAATCTGCAGGTGAGAATAATTGGACATAGCTGAGGAGTAGTACATTCTGCTGCATTGGTAAGCCTGCTATGTGTGCTCAGGGTACCACTCTCTGCATAAAGCACAAAATGAAGCCCATTCAGTTATTAGTGCTATTGTAAAGAGGCTTACAGAAAAGCTACCATTCCTAGCTCAAGTGGAAGTCTTCGTTTTGGATTTCCTACAAACCTTTCCTGTTAAATGCAGATAGAACTGGAGAGAAAAATAAATGGAATGGTTTGTTTCGTGAATATATACCAAAACTAAAATAGGAATTATAAGGCATGGAAAAAAATAGAAGAATTCATTCCTTGAGTTGAAGCTGCCAAAGCATGTATTGTGGGCTCGTAAATGAAGGCTTATTCAGCTATTTCTTCTCCAATTATATATATGAAATCTCCATAGCAACAGCCATTTTGTACGGTGTGTATATTTCATGGTGTTCCACAGACAGAGCAGCTAACTACAGGAGAAGTTCCATAACTGAAACAACGGGCATTTTAGAATACGATCTAGGGAAAGAAGCAGTACCTGCTGCCATGGAACAATAACTTTCCTCACAGCAATGCTAGTTTTAAAAATTTAAGTAAATTATGCTTTTACTTTTCAGTCACTGTTATGTGCTGTTGTGTGATGAGAAGTGAATTTTAAAATACGTAGTGAAGCATTTTAATTATATAATTAAGGTGGAATTTAGTTTTGTATTTTTTAAGTCATGCTGCTAAAGCTAAATTTAAGGCAGATCAGGGTCCTTTTAAAATCCTTGAGGTTGCTGCAGAGATACAAGTCTGTAAGAGGTGAGACTCTGCTGGCAGTTGACATGCTGACACAGGCAGCTTATCTTCATATCTCTCCTCATGGCTGAGCTTTACCTGTGAGTGTTTCTAAGCATGTCATGGGACAGGGCAACCAGCAATGGGGATTGATTGTGCTTCTCTTGAAGCCCTTTTGAAATACTGATGCTCAATATGTGGTCCTGACCACCCGTGTTAGAGTGATGGGTATGAACTGAAACAGGTAAAGAGTGTTTCTGAGGCAGTCAGCTGATGACAGGTGTCGAAAGGTTAAAAACAAACAAACAAAAAACTGTAGATGAAGTGCTCAGGTAAACCTTGTGGTCTGATACCTCTTGTTTCCTGCAAAAACAGCATATTTAAGGTGCATATATATGAAGTACTCAGAGAAGTGGGCAGAATGAAGCAGTGTTTCATTTACCACTGGATGCATGTCCAGATGTGTCTGCAGGCACGAACTTGAGTTTCTCCTGAGCCGCATTCCCCACTGCTTTTCTGTTCTTGCAGAACAAGCCGTAGGTCCTACAGGGCTTTTTCTCCCATACTATTAATTTTTTCCATAGACCAACTATAACCCAGGGGACAGCTTTGACTGGTCCACCAGAGCAACTGATGGGGCAGTGTTTTCCGATGGCACAGTGCACTCTGTAACATGAGGTCCTGAGCAACAGGCAGCTTCAGACCTGCTTCTGTTCAGTGCCAGCAACAAAGCTGTACTGGGGAGATTCCTGTTCAGCATTAATAGAATAACCAAAGCATGACTTCCCTTGAATGAAGCAATTTAAAGTGCTTCTCCTAGGAGTGTTCTCATTTTTGTTGGAGGTGGTCATTGTTTTTTGTTTGTTTTTGTTAAGCTAATTTGAGGTTTCTTTTTCTTTGCCCCAATGTGACGGCTTGAGTGCTAACCCTATTACCTGTGTCCATAAGCTCCAACCAGAGTTTATGGACATACCACGTGTGGAAATAAGCTTCTGTCAGTGCCTGTGCTGAGCACAGCTAACAGTTCATGTCTGGGAATGCAGTGCCCTCTCACTTGGGAATCATTACAAGCACCTGTATTGTATGGATTGTTAATCTCTGTAAAGTTCCTAGTAACTAAATACAATTTTCTGTGTTTTCAAATAAAGCCAGTGTATCAAATTTCCTGAAGGGAACACAAAATGTCACCGGTGCATTTCCATTAATGGGAAGACAGAACCCCTGGGTGTTCATCCAGCTCTTTCAGAGGCTGAAAATCTCTGGAGAGGAGCGGAGTGTAAGCACATCAGACTTATGGAAAGTCCCTTTGTTTCCACTGCTGCTCAGTGGGGCAGGGGGTGAGGGACAGGCTGCAGTCTTACCTCAGCTCCTGGCTGGAGAAAGAAGCTGTAAACAGAAAGCTCTTCCTCCACTGGGTGAGAAAGAGCAAGCCTAACCTGGGTGGCCAGATATGCCTGGCTTACACCCAGCTCTGAAAGCTTCTGGCTTAGAAATCCTGGTTTGCAGTAGTGTTTTATGGAGGCAGTGTTACTCTGTGATATTTTTCTAACATTGTAGGTATCCTTCTTTTCTTTGGAAGCTCTGCACTTTCAGATACTCCCAAGGGAATTTTCCTCAGATTATTTTTCTTGCTTGGGGTAACATGTTTAATCTTACGTTGAGAATTATTATTATATAAAAATCTCATCTCCTGCTTGGAAATACAAAACACCATTAAATTTCTCCCCATGGCTTTGGATATTTGGAGACAAACCTAGTTTCTAGTTTCTGTGTCATGGCATTTCTAACCTTTCCTTTCTAAGACAGAATCTGTTCATTATTTAGGCAATGTGTCGCCATAATAAAGAGATACTCCTTTAAAGTGCACATCCAGGCTGGACCAGGCTCTGAGCAGTCTGACCGAGCTGTGGATGCCCATGTTCATTGCAAGGAAGTTGAACTAGATGACTTTTTAAAGGTCTCTTCCAAATCTGAGGTTTCTGTGATTCTGAACTACAGTTGTGCTACTATAATTCTTAACACATCTGACTACTCCAAACCTGTCTGTGTGTACTATCAATCTAAGCAATGTGAGAAAAATAGTTGCTAGCTTCATAAAAGAAAGACAAATCTGAGTATTTCAGCTTCTGCAAATTGGCACCCTTTTTTCTTCTAGCCTTATAGCAGAGTACATTTTATACTACATTCACTGAACATACAATATTTGCAAAAGAGTATGGCTTTTGAAATATTTTTCCCTGATTTCATTGCCCTTCAGCCTTGTCTCTGACAACTGGCTCAGAAGGGGATTCTAGTTAGCAAGAATTAACAGATGGGCTCTATTCTATCATCCTCATCTCTCTTAAGTAACCCAACTGAAGCCAAAGGCAAGTTCCCTTTATGCATACAGTGTCTTCACTGATTACTTGATCTTTACATAAGTTGCACTACCATCTACTATGACAAATCTGTTAAGGACAACTGTTCTTTCTTGATAATCACTTGAATAGAGCTGTATTTCACAATCTGTGCTGTAACTGAGAAAATAAAAAAAAAAAATCAAGACAGTTTAACATAACTCACTCTGTTTAAATGAGGCAGTACTCTACCAGGTCTGGAATAGAACCTTTTCAAGGCAGAGCCTAAGGACATTTTTAAAACAAGAGTTTCTCAACATAAATACTGTAATGTCTGTTGGGTTAATGATTTGTGAACACTGAACAAATGAGTTAAGTAGTGGTAATAAGTACCACGTATTTGGCTAGTGTGTTGAGAATTATTTACTTCTATGTCTATGTTGGCTTTGTGATTATTTCCATCCCTTCTCCCCCTCCTCCCATTTTTCTGACTTAGCTATTGATGATGTGCATGTTACTTTAACAGTCATTTTTAACACAACAAAATGACCATTAACTGTATTTGGGTTACTCTTAACTATTTATAACTAGATTCTCCAACTTTACTTTCATAAGTGATTTATTTGGTCACATAAATACTATCAAGTCATCTTTGACTACCTTTAGATATTAGGCAGGTGTATCTGCAAAAAAAAAAAAAAAAAAAAAAAGTCAGCTAAGGAACCCATATCCAGATGACTATAGCTTTTTAAGTAGAATGCTCATGTTTATGAAGAAGCCTGCATACTGGAGCTGCTTAACCTATCTTTTCCATACTTCCTCATCTGGGTTTGTTTTACAGAATATGGTTCCTCACCAGCTTGAAAGATTCATTTGAATACAGATGGTAGAATCAGAATACCTACCTATGGAAGTTGCCCTTACATCAAATAATTTATAGCAGAGTTGCTTCTTCAAAATGTCAAAAGTGTTGTTACAATGAAGAATATCCCCATTCCCTGACAATTAACATTCTTTTTAAAGAAAGCAGGCTATGAAACCACTTGTTCAGGAGCTGTTGGTGCAGCCTGATGCCCAGATTGACAATACATTGCATCCAGGTTGTGTCAGATCTAATGCATATGTGATTTAGAGAGACTTGCAGTATGGTCAGCATTTCAAGAGGATTTCTGTGCATCCAGCAGCCTCTTTCCAATAATCTCAAAGTGTCCCTGAAAGCAGAATGGCTGTTTGTTACTGCTGGAAGTTATTTACAACAGTGTAGTCACTTGTGCTGGAGGTCAAAGCTCACAAAGTCAAACTAAAATGTACAGCCGAAGCATAATAAATGGGAAGATCCTTCCTTATTTTTAATTTTCAAGAATAATTTTTAAGAAATATATAATTGTCCATCTCTATAATTTTGTTCTGCTGTGACACTGTGGAAAAGAACAAGAAAACTTAATCAAGTTTTGCCTCCAAAGCTCTCAGCCCTCTGCTGAGGAGCAGCCTCAACAAGTCCATCACGATTTGCTTAGGAAGAGAACTGGTGCTCTAAGCAGGAAGAAAAAAAACAGTAGTGATAGGCAAAGAAAAGCATAGCAGAAGTATACTGGTGTACAAAAGATGCTTTGCTTCTTAAGGCAGACAGGTTGTGCAAGGTAATCAAGGGTATGACTGGACACTGAACAGCTTAGAGTCAAATTAGATTAGTGTGAATGCTGTCAATAAACAGGCCTGAGGACAGGAAAAAGAGGGGAATTATCCAGAGGAAACTAAGTGTTTAAAAAAACCAAACAAATACACAAAGGTATCGTATTGTGAGCAACATGAGACCATAATCAAATCAATGCTTTGGGAAAAAGTTCTGATGCCTTTTCAATGTGCAGCATAGATCCTGTGCGACAGCACTACCTTCTGGGCCCGCAACCCCTGCTATAATTTCTCATTAATATCATCTTAGCTTATTTACTTTTCTAGTAATATTATTAGAAATAACAAGAAAAATAACAATATGCAGCATCAAGGTTGGTGTAGGCTTCAGATCTCTGACGATTTATTTATTTTTTTAACTTCCTTGATCCCAAATTCTAGCTACAACTCCAATTTGTCAGCAGAAATACACTCAGCTCCACATACACAACTGGAATCATGGCAAAATGAATAAGTTAACTAGCTATAGGACGAGGTAATGGCCTTAAATTTCACCAAGGGAGGTTCTGGTTGGCTATTAGGAAGAATTTCTTCTCAGGAGTACTGAGATATTGGCACAGGCTGCCCTGGGAGGTGATGGACTCACCATCCCTGGAGGTGTTCAAGAAGCATGTAGATGTGGCCCTGAGGGTCACAGCTCAGTGGGCACGGTGAGTATGAATTGACGATTGGATTGAATGATCTTAGTGTTCTTTTCCAACCATAATGAATCTGTGAAGATGTTGTACATAAGGATAGATCTAGGGAAGTCCTATAGTATGATTTTAATCGAACACTTGGAGTGTAACTATCTCTAGGACTCTGGCTTAATTATGGAAAATAAAATCAAAATGTACATGCTGTTTTTCTACATTGGGTCTATGTAAGAGGAACGTTCTGACATGCTGCCAGTAGATGACTTGTTCCCACATACAGCAGCCATCTCACTGAGGTAAGTGCAGTCAGGAGCGGCACAAGCAGGAAAGCTGTAGGGAGCATCCAGGCTCTTGTATTTGTCCTTAACATTTTGTGACTGCACTGCTGTGTTCTTTACTTCTTTTATTGCATTTACATTCTCTTTTGTATATCTAAGCATAACAATGCTGGGATCCGTGCAATCAACTAGCAAAGATGTCATGCTTGCTTTAAACTGCTTATATGTGAAACACCTGGTGGCAGACAAGTACAGTAAATAGGCAAGCAGAGAGCTAGGTGATAGGAAAGTTGTTTCTCATGTCACAAGCAACATTCACTGCTTTGTTAAAGGGCCTTTTTGAGAGAAGCAGTGCTTTACAACAAATACTTCTTTGTATTGCCAACTCCAGCTGCTCTTATGTCAACAAGGCCTATTTCCTCCTCAAAAGGTGCCTGGTGAGAATCTGAATGACAAGTGAGTTGCTGGATATATGCTGAAAGCCATGGTCTTCATCCTTATTTTGCTCCGATCCTGTTTTTTTTTACCCACTTCTTACCTAGGTTGATTTTAATCCAGTCTGGGTGCTGTGCTTCAGCTCTTTCTCTCCCGCACAAAGGGATGGTCTGACTTACTAGCATCTACTGTCTCTAGATCTTTTCTATGCGAAAACTTCAATATTTTAACTATGCAGCACTCTGAAATAAAACACCTCCTCCATCAAGAAAGAGATTGTAAATACATCCTTGCAATAAAGTATAATCAGTTCCAGTACTAGCAACATTAGCTCTGGTATGCATCCTGTTCTCCTTGAAGCCATCCCCTTATCTACATCTTGTTATCTGCAGTAGTTATCCAGCTGGATGCTGATCGACCTGATTATGGTTTTCAAGTATGAAGAAGGAAAGAGAACAAAGTGATTGTGCTGGTGATAATTTACAATCCACGTCTGCTTACCTAGATTTTGAAGCTGTTGCTATTGTTGTAGATAAGGGAAAATGTTGTAGATAATGGAGCAGGGGTTTCTGCTCCCATTTTTAGTTCATTTTAATGCAAGTTGAACATTGGCCCCTCCTTTGTGCCCACAGTCTGTCTCTGCCAGTGGGTAACAGCGGTATAAAAATAATGCCTTCTATTTATTTCCGTGGAAAATACGACGAAGCAAAATAACACTAGGTGGTAGATCAAATTCTCAGCTACAAAGCACTATTTTTCCTCATAGTCACCACTGTTAGCTATACATTTTCACCAGCAATGAACAAGAGCCTGTATGATGTGCTCATAATAATCTTCACCAGTGGAGATGGCCCATTGTCACCACTGCTAAAACACACCTCCCACTACTTCATTGTGCTCTCATCCACTGTTTGGTCCCCATAAACCGTCAGAAAGTGTCAGTGAGTGTCATTGGGTGCAACTTTTTCTGCATGGAGGAATTCAATTTCACATCTTTGCTTCTTATGTACTTCCATGTCAGATGCCATTCTGCCCCTCTGCTGCCATTTGCCACGTGGCAACAAAATGGAACGAGATAAAGGTGGGAAGATTCAACCTCTACTGCCATACCACTGACATCTGCCTCTGGCTTCATGGGCCAACATCAAGAAATAGGAGGCATTACTTTCAAAGCAGCCTTTGTATATCCTTTCTTCCTCTATCTTGAAATTTCAAAGGAGAAAATATCTATGCAGTGTACCAATATTCAGAAAATGATCTGATTGTCTACTGAGGTGGGATGCTATTCAGTAATTATTCTAGTCTCTGCGCTGCTGAGTAATTCACATCAGTCTTCCTCATGGAGAAAGAACTCAGAGTGCCTGAATTTTTTATAAATATATAGCAGACAGTGGGCTGATAGTATTTCTTACAATAATTACATCAATCAGAATAACTGAACTCTGTAGGAGCTTCATCTCTAAAGTTCCTTTAGATCCTGAAGAAATTCACACTAAGTCCGGGGCTTTTTCCCAAGTGGTTTAGGTGGGAAAGCAGAAACATGGTAAAGTTTCAAAGCAGTTATGCAATAGTCACTAGTTATTTAATTACTTCTATATTTTTGGTTCTGTTTGTAAATGCAGTTTATATGCAAAGCATTAATTGTAATTGATATACATGATGGTATGAAGACAGCAGATATAAAAAAATCTATTCAAAAGGGATCCCTAAGTTTGTTCACCAATGACATTGCTTTCTGAGAGAAAGCACAAGAATCTCAGCTGTATTTTAATAGCTGAATAATTATAGTTCTTTCCAGATTAAAAAGAAAAAGAAAAAAAAAATAGAAGGAAAAAAACCCACAAAATTAAACATAAATAGGAGACAGTTGCTAGCTGCTAGTAGCCAAACTCTGTGTGCAGGACTGGAGTAAAAATCTTAGCATTTCAAAGCTGCTATCATGCTGTTTGTGTGATGTTAAAGCCTTAAAGCCACAACCTGATCCTGACCTAATTCTCAACCATAATAAATGAGTATTTAGATACCCAAAAAGTAAGTCATCTATCCTGGACCTCAAACCAAGCCAGATCAAGGAACTTGCTAAGCAGAAGTCATTCAGTGTAGACATGCCTGTATATGAGATATACATGCTATAGTAACACTCTCCTAAGGAAAGACAGGGGAGGGGGAGCAGAGAATGCTCTGCTGCCCTAGGAGCAGGGTCAGTATGCATGTTTATTTCAGAACCACCAAGAAAGTATCAGTCAGCACTGTTCAGTTCCCAAGAGGTGTTGCAGAGATGGGCTGTGCTATTTCTCATAAATATAACCTCTGACTTCAACAAGCCCATCCAAAACACTCAGCCCTTACTGCAGCAGGATCCAGCCCCGCCAGCAGAAAAACTCTAGCCTGATTCTTCATCTGAGGCCACCAGTAATGTGGCTTTCAAAAGTTAATAACTTTGACCTGAACCACAAACTGCATTTTTAACTGAGTATTCACTGGAACTTGAAAGCTATGTTCAACAAATGAGATTTGTATTGAACAAAATGGCTGACAGAAATAGCGTGAGTTTCTTCATGAGTTTACTCTAAATGTGCCTTAGGATCTCAGTAACACAAATCACAATACCTCTATTTTATTTTTATTTTTTTAAATCTCAGCTCTTAATAGCTTCATAATTCACTGTTGCTTTTAATTACTGTTCATAATTCCAACAATAAAAGACAGGCTCAAAGGGAAAAAAAATCAGACATCAGAACCTGGTTTTGATTTAGAAACAGTCATAGTATTAAAATAGCAATGTTGCTCCTAGCTATGCTGCTTGAATTATACATTAACTCATTTCATCTTGTTTCTGTGGTGCTATTTTGGATCATTTTTTCAAACATTGATTCACATTTCATGTGCAAGCTCAAATTCTACTTTTAGCATTCAGAGATATTAGGTCAGCTGTATAATTCATGAATTCACCGAAGTAAACCCCATATTCTACCAAAGTTGTTTTGTGTTGTATTGGCTTCTCCCTGACTAGTGAGAGCCATAGGGTCAGTGAGTTGGAACATTTCCAAGGGGGTTGCAAACATGTATGATACAGGAAAACAGCTGTAAACTCCAGTGCAGTATGGTGACAGTCTGCCAGAGGGCACATCTAAGGCATCCTAAGGCATTCTGCTAACTGTGCCACTTCAGTTTGTACTGAATAGTAAGCACATAGAAATAGTGCTTTGTCAGTATTCGTTCTTCCTAGGCTAAATTTCAGCCAGTGTATCTTGCATTGTCAAACAGTCTGGAATGCATTGTGTAAATTCTCAATCTTCTTTACTCTGGGAACAGCCAAGACAAACTATTGAGAAATATTCACTATTGAGAAACGACTTATATTTGCTTGAGCCAGATAGTGCTACCTGGGTTTTCAGCTCACTCTTCTGTGTTTTACGAGCAGTGATTGACAAGGAGGAGCCTTTTAATTTGTTATCACAACTTGATTTCCCTTCAGCCTGACCCCTGTCCTGCTATTCCAGAGCTGGCTAGAAATGGCTCAGTTCCAGCATAATATACAAGACAAATCTGACTTTTTAAACATTTTTATCCAAGATGAAGTTTGCCCCAAATATTTTATGCCTTCTGTCATCTTCTGCATGCTCCTAACAGATGGATCCCAATTTCTGAGTCTTGAATGCCTTCATTCTGCCTCCAAGGAAAGCTGAAATAGGAATTTTTTGAGAGCATCATCATTACTAGAGGTGGAAAGTGGTTGTGAATTATGGCTAATGTTGGATGCAGAAATAACTCTTCGGCCATAGTTAGCATAGGCATTGCCTAATTGAAGTTTAGTTCTGAGGATGGAAACGGTCATTTCTTTTGATCTGAAGCTTGACAATCAAGCAGCAGAGTCCACAGAAACTAATTTTGGGATAGCATTAAGATATCTTTCTTAGATCTCAATCTAAATCTAAGTGAGAAGAATGTGTATTTTCTTAAAGGAAAGAAAAGAATCAGGTTTGGAGCTAGCAGGGCTGATACTTGGTAGACTTAAACAGATACTGCAGAGATGCTGAAGCCAGTGGCTGCTGTGAAGCACTGCAGTGGGCAGACTGGGTGTTTGCTTAGCATATAAGATATGCCTAATTCTGAGGTTTCTAGAAATTAATACACTTGGGTTAGGTTCAGATCTAGGAAGCTTGCAGTGTGGGCAGTGGCACCCCCAGACAGCTGCCCTGGGCACACCCAGGAGCCTCCAAAATGTCCCATCTTCACCAACTCCAAACCAGTCCTACCCTGTGATACAGACTGTGCTGGTCTTTGGATCAGACACGTAATGGAGAATTAACACCTCCAATTAGGATTAATGATTGCAGATTAATTAATTAGAAATCAGAGTGCTGTCATCACTCTTTTTTCCTTTCTATTCAACGACATCTTTTTAATTTATTTTCAGAGAAGTCCTACTGGGCAGAGCAGAGCATAATGCAGACATGCATGACTATGGAGACGTAGGTGTGGGTATCTGTGTGTATATATATAAAGACATATGCTTTTAAATATATGTATATACATAGATATATATACACTGAATCGTTGTCACTATAAATAAATACTGCAAGGAAAGACAATGTTTACATATAAGTTTTAAATTACAAGCTCTAGCTGTCCAGAACCTAAAGCAGAAGCTTTTCTTTCAAATTCAGAGGGAGAAAGGCAAACAAATAAGGATGTATCGCCATCTGGAGGATAGGTATGTTCTGTACATGCATTCTGCAGGTGTCGTCCCAGGCTGCATCTCCTTCCCCAGCGAAAAGTCGTCTTTAATCATAGAGGCAAGAAGTTTCTGGGGTTGAACCAGAATAAACAACAACTTGAGTAATGGAGGAAGAGGTAGGAGCAATGGTGTTGGCAGTGGAAGGGGTCAGGATTCAGTGCTTCTTTTTTTTTTTTTTTTAAATTCCTTTAAATTTAGCTTAAGATTTTAGGGAGATGGGAAGAAACTTCAATTTCAAAATGAAAAATTAGTTCTAAAATTGGACCTGTCTTATTCACCCTGAGGAATGTAGAAACTTAATGTTCAGCCCAAAGCCATTACATATCTCACTCAGGCAGACAGCTCTTTCCCTAATCCCATCCACTAAGGAATGGCTATGGGCAGAAATGGTTCCTGGTGTAGGAAATTATCTGAATCTGAGCTGAAATATTCCTTGGAGAACAACTGCATGGACTACATATGACAGAGTCACTTTACAATTATGTATTTACAGAGATCTCAGCCGCTTGTCCGCAAGGGACGCAGCCTTTGTCATGCTGCCCTCCCACCAGAATAGAACCGCTTTTCCTATTCCTGTGACACCTGACATGATATCACTGAGCACCCCAGAGGTGGTCTGTAGAGATATTTGGCATTCAGGAGCCTGATTAATAGAGCAGCTACCAAGAAAGTTGTAAATGTACTGCACAGTGCGCTCTGATCTGTTCCCAGTCAAAGAAATCACTGCTGTTTCCCCGGGTGGGTGTTAGGCCTTGAAGCCTGCCAGAATGATTTCAGTGTGCCACTAAACCAGCAGAGGAAGCACGTTTGGAGAAGCACTCAGCCCAGCAAGGCATAAAGGCACACGTGTGGGAGCAGCTGCTTTGGGCTTGGTACCAGCAGCTGGGCATGGTGTATTCATATAGAAGCCATGCAGAAGTCATATCTTAATCATGCTGCTTCTCAGTTATATGTAGAGGAAGGAAAGGAGGGAGAGCAGGTAGGTAGCACAGGGCATTGCAGTAGGATGCCTTTGTCCTAGCATCAAGATGAGTGCCTGTTCATCCCCAGCTTTGAGCAAAGCCCTGCCTCACACAGCAGCACGCATGAGGAGCACAGAATATTGCATGGTGATTTCTGGTCTCCGGTGCCACTGCGTGGCCACGGGAAGAAGTGCAGGCCTGAGCAATAACTGTGCTCTGCGACAAAGAAATCTGACAGCAGCAGATATAGTCCCAACAAAGTGATGTGCAGGCACAACTTAAAATAAAATCTTCATTATAAAAATTTCTGCACGCCCACATGTATGTGCTCAGGAGTGTGTGCTGGTCCTCCTGCTTTGATCTTCTGTGCTTTTGCTGTGGGGAAAATAGGTCTTCTAATAACCTAAGTCTTTTTCCTACAGTTTCCTTCAGTTCCTTATTGTTAACAAAACCTTTATGTTCTGATTGTTAATGGAATCCTTATGTTTGGACAGCAGTCAGGCATTTTTAAATTATGTCTTAACAGTACTAAAAATAATTAGCTGGAGGTAATGCTAGGTAAAGCAATACTACGCATTGTTGATTTTTAATTCCCCATAAAAGAAAGGCAGGGCAATAGCTGAAGCCTAGCAGTTCTCTTTGTGCTAACCCATGTGTTGCAAGGGACCTTCAGCCACAAAAGAGTCTTCCCAGCAGTCGTTGCACTTATCTAGGGAATAATCTGAGAAGTGTCACATGACAAGCAGGATGCCATGTTTCTATTCCTAAGAAACCCCAATATTTATTTCAGGAGGACTCATCAGCTTCCTAATGCAGACAGCTGATTTTAAGAAGCCTTTTTGTCTTCTCTTAGCTCCAGGATACAGCTAATGACAGCCCTGTCACAAGAAAAACTGAGAAGAGCTCAGTAGGAAAAAGCCCAGCAAAGGCTGCTTTGCAAGCTGCAGTCAGTACGACTATGCTGATAATTACAGGGTGAATGACCTTCCAACGTAGCTAAAAATAATAGCAATGAAAATGAACTGCAGACAATTCAGGCTGGAGAGAATGACTGAGAAAAAAAGTGGGAGGAAGACTACGTACTTTGTATGCTCTGCCTTCCTGTTCTTTTCCTTCCATTCGGTTTTATGTTCTGTCACTTTAGCTCTTTTAAATGGCAACATTTCAACAGGATATGTGTAGTTGTTCAACATGTGAGTTACCCCATTTGATGCAAAGAGGCTGTGGCACCTGTTTTAGTTGCTCAAGGTCCTTAGTGCTGCCTTTTTTCCTGGTTCCCTGATTTGTTTGTTTATTCTCTACAGGGACGCAGCTTTCTGCCATTGACTGTTGCTTCTAACCATTCCCATTTACCTGAGCAAATATGTTTAAATTAATAGTGTATCCCTGTTTGTGTGTTGGAACTGTTAGTTCTGTGGTTGCATTTCATGATGTGATAAATGTACCTCCTCTTACCTGTCTCGTGTTGTCTGCCCTTTGCTTTCTCAGATGTCTCCTTGAACCTTTTGTTCACGTCAGTGGAGGAACTAGAGCTTTCTTGTGGATTAGATGGTTTGCCTTTTTTATTTTCTTTTTTTTTTAACGAGAGAGGCACACGAACAAGGAAAGTGTCTCTTTCCTGTAGGTAAATCCTCATCTCTTCAGCTGATACAAATTACCAAGAACACAATCAAAATTTTCAGTAGAAAAGTGTTCACATCTTAGATCAAATCCTCCCATCAGGGAATAGAGGATCACACAAGGTTCTTCCTGTCCGCTACATTCTCTGTCTGGATACCACCAGGTCAGTATCTAATCAAGAAGCTCCATTTAATCTCTTGAACTCAATGGCCTCAGCAGACACTGTGCTATAAATAAGAATATTATTTCACAGTCTCTCAGTCTGAAGCAGGTACTAAGGATACAATCTAGTTCAAATATACTAGTTTTTAACCAAGTTAATTGTCTCATATTCATATTCAGTACGGATAATTTCAGATCTTGTACATAAACAGTTTCAGTGAAAAAAGCCATAAATTGAATGAAAAGGTGCTCACAAAGGTTGTGTTCACAGATATCTTCCCACTTGCAGCAAGTGTTTGAAGTGAGCAAGGCTTGAGTTTTACTGTCCTTTCTGTCTGGTGTGAACGATGGCAACAAGAGCACTGACCAGTACAAAAGCAAATATGAGCATGGCAGACAAAGCAGCTGCCAAAATCAGGGTCAGTTTGAGAACAGTTCATTTGGTATATTAGGTAAAGAAATAATTAATGCATCAGAGAACAGTGCAAGGGGAAGTTCCTGACAGGGAGCAATCTCTGAGGAAGCTGTGGAGTCTGCACAGGATCTCCTCTATAGCTATTTGCCTTTTTGGAACCAGGAGGCTTCCACATGGGGAAAAAAAAAACATCTTCCTTTTGTAGAAGATCCTGAAATAACTCAAATTGTCTTCCAGTAATTAAATCCATTACATTAGCAACAGGTGGTGAAGCTGTAATTTTTTTCATGTCTGTTATCATTTCTATGAGCTAATATGTATTCATTGCAAGTCCTATGTAGACCGCAGAGCTGAGAGAGCTGGGTTGATGGCTGTCATCCAGCAGCTGCTGTGCTCACTCCTATAGTTTTCTGAAGAGTAGAAGAGAGGGGATGTGAGGATATGTGTGCTGGGCAGGAAGGAGTTTGGGTTGGATCCAAATGGATGGAAAGGCAGGGATTTAAAAGTGTAGGAAGAGATTTCATAGGTTCTTATTAGACTGAAAGAGGAAAGCAAGAATAAAGAAAGCTGGTTTGTGTTTAGAGCGTGACCTTGACATCTGTTTCAATTGCTATACTGTGGACATGATAGCCTGGTCTGGAGCAGGTTTCTTGGTCCCAAATCTCAGCTCAGTCCCCTTAGCCATCAGTAGAGTGGATGGGTTCTGCCTATCTACCCTGATATACCTACTTTATTTGGTTTTAATAATTAAAGACAGTAAGAAAAAATAATTGATCTTGATTTGCTCTGTTATCAGGTACTTCAGGCCATCAGCCTGTACTTATCAGATGATTGCCATATCTGAGGCCTGCTCACCAAAATTCTGGGATTTGTTGAACTTTACAGTGAAAAATGTTTCATGAAAACATGCCATAGAATACTTGCAGAAAGTTCAGGAACTGGGAGATCTTACTGCACAGCAATACACAGATGAGAGGTTATTCAAAGGTTTTTCAGATCCCCAAATCAGTCAGTTGTATAATGACTTTGATACTCTCCTATGTTTCAGTTTGAAGCTTGAAAAGGCCTGAAACATCTTCTCAGAACTGAATAGTAGTTGATAGTCAATTCGGAGGTGCTTACAGATTTTCTTTTCTTGTACATGTAGACTCACTCTTTTTGCAGTTGATATCTGTACAAAATGTCATCATTAAGCAGACTGTTGAATGTGTGGTATAGATGATTTACAACTGATATTTTATAAATTATAAAGCAGTGTTATATGCAGCACATAGCTGTGTATTATTACATTGAGCATAAGATTTGGATTATTAATTTGTCAGCCTGTACAAGTACTTCAGATATATATGAGTGTAAAGAGAGACATACAAAAGCATATTTGAAGTATCTACTTCATCTTCTTGTGATACTGGGGATGCTTAGTGAATTAAGCTATTGTTTCATGATCTGTAAATTGTTCGTTTAGATAATCAATCTTTAAAACAACAATTAAAAAAAAACACAAACCAGCGGGTTGTTTTAGAGGAATATCTTTAATGGTATACCTTTTTTATAACAATAAATAGATTGTTCTAATCCTTTTCAAAGGATCATTTCACTCTACCAGACCATGCACTACTGAAATGATACAGGTCGATTAATATTTAAGATTGGCATCAAACTGAGGTTACTAGGCTGATGTCCACTGTGAAGGGCAGGGTTTATCCAGCAAATTATGGGATAGGTGGAAGAGCAGCAGCCATTTGGCTCGCACAGGCAAAGCCCACTTCACTCAATTCCTACCCACGTCCCAGTGGCAGTGCATCACTGGAGACTCCCACATGGCCACCAGGCCATCAGAGATCATATCTTATTCTCAATAAATAATATTAAACAGACACAGGAGATTAATGTAATTTAAGTTATCTAAACCTCAGAACAGCTACTGTGCTACTGATAGAAGTGGCTGCAAAACCAGTTTAGGCATCCCTTCTGTCTTCTTTCTCCATATCTTTCCTGTTGCTTTCTCTTGAAACAGGGCTAAGAAGGAGTGTTATACAAGTGAGGAGACACTGCCAGATTCCCTCTTCTGAATTTGAGAGGCCTCTTTGTATGCGGGCAAAAAAAATCCCTGTATCTCCTCTCCTATGGCAACCTACTCATTCCTGCCCTCCAGGCACTTGAGTTCCACCCTAGGTCTCTTTGGCCAGCAGAGCATCACCCAGAGCTGATGGGAAGGCAAATTCCAGAAGTGATGCACACT
Organism: Tragopan temminckii; assembly: GCA_028571105.1. Classification (NCBI taxonomy): domain Eukaryota; kingdom Metazoa; phylum Chordata; class Aves; order Galliformes; family Phasianidae; genus Tragopan; species Tragopan temminckii. The sequence continues at coordinate 31,290 of JAOWBP010059456.1, forward strand.
GCTTCATCTGCTCGGGCAACAGCAGGTCCCCATAAAGCCTCCTGTTATTCTAAACTGAAAATGAGTGGGAGAAACTCCTTGATTCCGAGTTCCCTATATCCCAAAAGCTAGGTAACTAAATAAAAATTTGTGAGATTGCATTTGCCCACGTTAAGCCAACTGAAGTACCATTCCTCAGAGTTTTCTGCAGTGCCATTGGGCTGGTATAGAGAATCTCAAGACTTGCAAGGAAATGAGCCAAAGCAAGTTCAGTGGTCTTTGGAGAAGTGAAGCTTATTTGCAAGGTTTAGTGGTGTTATTTGTCTTTGAGAGTTGTAAAGTAAAGGTAAATTATGCCATGTTGGTTAATCATTCCCCGACTGTTGGCCACAGCAGCTCTAGTAACACATTTATCTAAGCCCTTTTGAAATCCTTCCCCCTATTAACATTTCAGCAGCTCCTTTCCTTTGTAAATCTGTGGTGGAATTGTGTTACTCAGGATGATTGTATGAAAATAGTTTGAAACACAATGATTGCACATTTAGTAGATAAGCTGTCTCGGGTTTATGTCACAGCCCATCTGCCTGTTTTAAATCGGCATCCTGCATCATGCCGTTTTCTCTTCATTGAGTAGGCAGTAAAGATGATTGCTCACATGTAGCGTCCTTGTTCCATTTGACCTTTTCAGAGCATTATTTCATTCATCATACTTCAGAGTTCATATTTCCTTCTGCAAATTTGTATCTGATTCCATTTTGGCAGTGGCTACTGTACGACAAAACATGACCCTTCTTTATCCCACTACATTTAGTGTGGAGGTTGATGTACGGCACATCTGCCAGGCTGAGGTAAGCTCAGGGCACAGACTTCAAAGCTAGATCCTGCAGGGATCTGAATTGTAGTTAAGATGGGAAACATACAGGTCTTTGATTTACGTTCAGCACTGGAGAACATGTACTTGCATTTGGACCAGGATCAGACTGAAAGCTAAAATTGAATTAGACACTCATCTATTGTTATTTCTTAAAAAGCGAGTATTTGTCCCTACAGTCGTTTGTATGTGTTTGTTTGTTTTTTAATTACTTTTATTTACTCTAGTTTGAATGAGTGCTTTGCATTGTGATAGAGCAACCACAAGGTGTCAATGTAGTGTAGCAGATTTCTTGTAAGGATTTGCTACCACACCATCAACTGTTAAGACAATTAACACTGTGCCTTCTAGTGTGTTACTTGAATAGCTAATTGCAAAAATTCAGGTCAGGTCATGTTTTCTGTACCTGTTTTATCTAATCAGTATCATTTTGGGGACACAAACTTCAGACTACAAACACTGTTGCTCTGTGTTTTGGAAGGAATGGCTGACCAAATGGGATGATAAACTGGTGAAGGTAAATTAATTTTTGTAAAACATGAGATGTGATCATCAGCAAATGATACAACATGCAAATAGATTAACTCTCCACAGAAAGGTGGCAAAATATCTGGATGAACTGGTGCATATGTCTGGTTATAAGAGATGTAATGACTGGTGAGACAAGGCAAAGGTGTAAAATCAATATTAATTAGTTCCACTTTGTCTCTTTTAGACACAGATCTTTGCACGTCATTAAATGTAATGACAAATGCCTCAAAAAAAGTCAAAGCAAGAGATAAGTTATGAATTATAAAGGACGTGGAAGTAATTCAGTTTTGTACCCCAACAGGAGGTTAGCAAATGGGGAAGAAGGGTTTGTTAGAAAAGAGAATAAAAGGCTGTTAGGAAAATGACTCCCAGAACTGTGAATATCTGTCCCTTTGAAGTACACATTAATGGGTTTTAGCTCAGAATTTTCAAAGGGGTTAAGGACTTAGCTCCTACTGAATGTCAGTAGCATTTGGATACTCCACTGCAATAGTCTGCTTTGAAAATCCCAGCTTAGAATATTAATTTTAATGTATCTTTTCCACTGTAGTAGGAGGGAACAGATTCATGACAGAGAGAAACAGAGAAGCTATAGAAGAAAGTAAGTTTCTTTGTACTATGCTTTCTTTATAATTTTTTTTTCTATAAGTTTTTGTACTTTACTTAATCTACTCAGTCAAGTACAAAGGCATGTAATAATAGGTGGCTTAGCAGAGGGTACTATGTTATATGACATCTTTTGTTTTGTTAATGACTCTGAATTGTGCTTCACACTAAGTGGAGGGCATTGGCTAGCAGATAATAGAGTAAAAATCATTGGATACATTTCTTAAAAGGAAAAAGGAACGATGGAGCCTGTTTATGCAAAGAACTGGTTTCCTCAGGCTCTAAACCAGCTGTGACACCATACTGTCCTTTGAGAGATGTTTTATTGGGCAACAGATGAGTGTTGGAGGTCAAAAGAGCAAAAGCAATAGATGCATCGTGTTCTCTGGGGCTCCCTGGGGGACAGCTGGGATGACAGAAAAACTGTGGAGTCTGTGGGAATAAAACTCACACTGTTCTTGTGCTTCTCTTTTGCATCACATTTTCTTACTGTGTATCTTAACAAGAGGAGTGACACATGCACAATACTGGTGTGAGGGTGATTAAAATGCTACAGGGCAGTTTTAATCTCTTCAGAATGAAAGATTGTTGAAAAGGTTATTTTGCATATTGATAGTGGCAACTCCAACTGATAGAAAAAGCAATAAGGAAAAACTACTGCTGTTCCTATGTCAGATATGTCAGGATCACCTCACTGTTAGACTTGGTCTTCAGGCTGCCCTTCAAGTCGAGCAGAGAATATTCTTTATTTCCTTTAGTGATCTAGTGACACTGTGGGTTTTAGATTTTTATTTTTTCTTATTTTACCTCTTCCCATAGAAAAACTAGGGAAAATAGGGGAGATTTTGGTTAGAAGTTAGGAGGAAATTCCTTACTCAGAGGGCATGGAGACCCTGGCACTGCTACCCACAGAGCTGTGGATGCTCCATCCCTGGAGGTGAGCAAGGCCAGGTTCAATGGGGCCTGGGGCAGCCAGCCCACAGCAGGAGGGTTGGAACTGGGTGGGCTTTGAGATTCCTTCCAACCCACTCAGTGATTCTATGAAAATAAATCTGATCTTTTTATTTCTTGGAATGAGCTGAACAAAAACTAAGGGAGAGTTGTTAGGTTTTGTGTGTGTGTGCACTTTTTTTAATTACTGTTTTGCTGGATGCGACATGAAATCTAAATAGGTTTGCTGTTAGGAGGATTTGAGTAAAGAATTGAGGTTGACTGGAAATTTATTTTAGGACTGGAAGATTCGTCATTACTCCTGGTGTAAAGAGAGAGAGTTTTTTATGGAACAATCTCAGGTCCATAGTAACACATAGTAATTAAGTACTGTTACTAGTACTTGTTCCTAGACAAGAGCTCAGAACAAAGGTTTAAATAGGTGTAAATTTTGTACAAAATGATTGTACAAAACCATGAAATTTCTCTCCTGACAAATGCCCAGGTTTCATTATGTGTATACTAATCAGCATGTCACCAGTCCCATCTGTTATATCTGCCTCAGAATGAACACTGCTTTGCAGCAGAGAAGGCACTGAACACATAGCATCATTTGTTTGGATTTTACCTGGTTTCATCCAGCCTGGATAGGGAAGCCATTTTGTGAGATGGTGAGATTGAAGTTCGTTCTTCTACACTAAAATTGTAACATGCCCATTACTCACAACATGTGTTTCCTGAGCATGAGAGAGGTGTTTACAAGACATTGGAAATAAATGAAAATACAGTCCATGGCATTAAAAAATTAGAAACCAAAAATGTATCTTAATTATCTATTGTGTCCAACCTGGAAAGATTCCTACCAGATTGAGGCATAGGCAAAATTTACTTGTGTTTGTTTGCAATAAATATTTATCTCACAGGGTAAATATTGACTGCTGATCATTTCATTCTCCTCTCAGATCTTCCAGGGCATCTCAATATGGTCTTAGTGTCACTATGTGAGCACTTGTTTTATTAATGTTATGCCTGGGAGCCATTTCCTGAATAATGATTTGGTTTTCTTGTCTGTGAACTGAAAGGGAGATCCTGCCCTACTGCATTTACAATCGTGGAGGTTGCACATGGTTCCATGCAGCTGGGGAGTCACATTTAAACTGTGAGCCATTATTTGATCAGGAAGGATCGAAGTGGTCCTAGTGAATGGCAAACTTTACTGCCACCAAATCTCTGGTAGGGAAAGCAAAGATTTAAGAAAGAGTTATACGAAAGATGTTGGTGCTGTATAGTTTCACTGAGCACCAGTGGCTGCATAGAGGGAATGAGCAAGGACACTTGTGAGAAAACCTAACAGCTAAGCAATCAGAACGCACCCATCCATTAGGTACTTTAGAGTCTTGCTGGACCCAGTCCTGTTGCATCTTGAAAGAACAGATTTACTGTTGAAACAATAGATTATGAAGTGGAAAATTTCCCAGCTTGTGTGTTTCTGCTGCTACAGATACTAGTTTTGTGCACTTTAAGATGTACCCTTTAGTATTTGAGCCTCCAAGGAGGAATCAGCAATGAGGAAGTGATTTATCTTCTACCACAACCAGCTGCTCCAGACTCTGAGTCATCCTAGGCTTCCCCCAGCCTGCAGTGTTTGTCCTCAGAAGGTGCTCTTTCAAAGCCAGACAACTGCTCTAAATTCAGTGGGCTGCTTTCTTTACAGTTTGTAATGTTTTGGCAGTTCAGCCAAACACCAATTAGTTGTGGGTGGCACTGTTCACTATGTGAATCATATAAGGTGGTTTAGAAGCACGTTGTCTTCTGCTTAATGTTACCCAAATAGTAACTTAAAGATCATTTTTCTTACTGTCAGCAGCCTTCTTGCAGCAAAGCCACTTGTTTGGCTTTGTGTCTGTCAGCATCTGTAGACAAACTTCTCAAGAAAGAGATCATGTATGATTCCTTCTGTTCATACCATTCACAGATTATATTTTTTTACAACACTCAACTTCCAGTGCTGCCGATAGTTGATGTAGTCCTTAGAGAGCTGTGAATCGTTCCTGTGGAGGTAATGGGTTTTTGCTACTGTTTGGATCTCAGCACTGCTTTTGATAGCACTGGGTATAGCACAAATTGGCAAAAGCACCGCAAAGATATCTCAAAGACTTCTTTAATTTGGCTGTATTATGTTAGTTCCATCACTTTCCTCCTCTTAGACTATGGTTCCTCAAAGGCATATTCTGAGAACCTACAGATAGAAGTGATCATTCCTTAATCCCCTTAATAACACTAAGGAAAACATTCAAAATTTTTTTTCCTCAAAGCATCATTCAGAAAACTTCCAATATGATATCGTCAACTGTGAATCACAAATCTGATAATGCAATTCAAAGTATTGAATAATATCTTCAACTTGTTATTCATTATGTGATTTAAATGCAACAACTGGTATCTTGGACTCTATTCCAATATGTATGAGTTCAGATACACTTCCAAAATGAGCAAGTGGTTTACAGCCATAAATTCCGTTCACCTCAACTACCAATAGTGCCCAGAAATATTATGTTTTAGCTCCTCTGGCAAGGACAAGATAATAAATATTCCAGTATATATGTCCACCTCAGATCTCTTCTCTCCTTCATTCTGAGAACGCTGAAAAGAAATTTTTTAGCATTGCCACAGGGATTAATTCTGTCTTGGGCAAAGTGAGGTTTACAGCTTCAGTTAACTAGTGTGACAAGACACCATCCCTTGAGGTACAAATTTGAGATACTATGTTTGTGGCAAAGCATACGGGAGAATGCAAGTGATCCGCACATCTGCTCTGAAAGGAAGGAAGTTCCTGAAGAAAAGAGAACTCTGGAGGAGATCTGACAGAGCACGCTGCATGTGCACATAGTCAAAGGACTGCCGCCTTCTCTGCCAGTAAAATACTGTTTGCTGGAAACATTTGCCCATTAGACATGATGTCTCTTTCAAGTTTCTAGGTTTTCTTCATTAGTGCACACCAACACACTGTCTATTACTGAAAAAAGTTGTGCATACTTTGGAATTGAGTGGATGACCTTTTACTAGAGTTAAGCAACTTTGGGGTCTGTGTTCAATAGATGTACTTAAATTAATGGCCTGTTGACTCTGCCACTGTCAATGAATGCTATCTGATGGATAAACTGTATTTATATGTGCTCTGCACAGTTCCTGCGAGCTGTATTTTTTTTAATTTAAACTTATTTATTTTCAGTAGGCTCTCAGAGCACTGTATGCCTTCAGGACATAGATTCCCCACATTGCTATTTCCTCTTTTAAGCATTCCAGTAACGGCTCTCTATTCCTCAACCTTGTACAAAAGTGCAGAGCATGAGCATCCCAATAATATAAGCAAGTTGTTTGGACAGAGAACCCATTTATCAAATAGCAAACATGCAGCAGGTCCAAATGCTAACTGTGGACACTTGCATCAGAAATGAGGCCACTTGTATGTACCAGTAAGTCAAAAAGATCATTTTGTGCCAGAGGAGAATACATTACTAAAGATCTGAAACTCACATTTCTTAATAAATAACACTTCAAATACGTTTGATATAGATTTGTAAGTGTCCTCAACCCTGTTACGTTATAGTAATGTTTTGGGATTTTTTTAGACTTGGAAATAAATCTTGTCCATATTCTAGCATTTGCATATAAGTATAGTTTTGTTAGGAGAAATCTCAGCAAAACCATGTGAGTGTTTGATAGTGAAGTAAAATATTCTTGCTACAACAGGATTTATTTTTAATTCTATGACTACTATATGCAATCTGTTCTGTGCACCTGCTTACATTGCTACGTTATAAATATCCATCAATGAAATGCAATAGTTGATATAAAAGCCAAATCCCCTGGATGCGAATGTGATTAAAGACTCAACCTCAAAGCTGCTGTTACTTTTCTTAGAACTGACTCTAAGATGCAGTTTCATTGGTTTTGCAGTAGTTATTCTGAATTTATGTGTGGATGTGAATGAAGTATCAAAGTATATATTATGAACAACTTAAGTAGATATAACTAAATAAATCTAGCAGATGTCTTCAAAACACACAGAATGAAGATTAATAGAGAACAAATTCGTCAAATCAAGCAAAATTTCATTTCAGCCCAGCAGTCCCGTTTCATGTTATCAAACTACATGGAATTTCTAATGACTTTAAAACAGGAAGTAAAGATACAGTGAACATTTATAGTACATATGGAAAGGGGGGGAAAAAATCACAGATGTCAGCATCAAAGCAGCTTAGAGAAAAACACTAAGATACATTTACTAACACAGAGAGAATCATCCATCGGCCCAGTGCAGTAGGTGCACGGCTCATCTAGATATTTTGTGTAAAAATGAGGAGATAATGCAATGGCCAGATCTGTGCAGCAGATTTCAGGATGACAGATTGCCATGCCTTGTGCGAGATCTGAATGGAAAGGATCATAGTACACTTTCCAAAAGTTAGCATCAATATGGAGAGGAATTTGGTCCAAATTCCTC
>JAOWBP010059487.1:0-22598 GCA_028571105.1 Tragopan temminckii
CCTTGGGCAACCTGTTCCAGTGTGTCACCACCCTCTGTGTGAAAAACTTCCTCCTAATATTTAACCTAAACCTCCCCTGTCTCAGTTTAAGATCATTCCCCCTTGTCCTATCACTATCCACCCTTGTAAACAGCTGTCCTGGCTGAATGTTGTGTTACAGTGTGCTAAAGCAGATTTATAAGTAGCTTCCCATTTTAATAATTCAGTATTTAATGTTTACTACGACTTCTCTTATGACCCTGGCAACCATGCAATGCATCACCTTCTAGTGCACATTTTGAAGTCTTGTGATGGTGCATTTCACCTTTCTTCAGATCTTTTGAAAACAAGACTAGACAGCCTTCAGTTGTTGCCACATGGTTGTTAGCTGTGTGTATCTCCCCCCCCCACCCCCAAAAAAAAAGGAAAAAAAAAAAAGCACAATAACGAGGCACATCCTTCACACTCATAGTTAGGTGATGCTCTAAGAAGGCACTGGCTTTAAGGAACAGTTCTTTGAAGTGAGTTAAAGAGAAGGAAAAGTAACTCGTTAGTCCAAGTGGATTGGGAAGGGAACCTCTGTGTAGAGCAGAGCCTGGGCAAGCTGTGCCTGTATTTTAAACCTTGTTCTACTGTTCTGTGTTTGTTTTTTTTCAACAGGCTTTGGGAACTATCACTGCAGTGCCCATTAAAGTTCCTCAGGTCAGCTCCTTGCAGAGGTTGGCAGGACAAGGACCAGCAGTGCTACCTCAGGTACGAAATACAGTTCCATGTGTTGTTTAATATGTATTCAGTTGTGTTCCCATCTGGTGCCAAGGTCTGTGTAGGTTTGCACACCCATTTGACTGAACAAATTTAGTAGATCCTGTATGTTACCGGGCAACTCACCTTCAGTGAGTTGAAAAGCAAAGCTATGATTTTCTCCAATTTGTGAAGAAAAGAAATATCAGATATATTTTGGGAGTATACTGTTAGCACAATGAAAAGTCATAAGAAAAAAAAACAACAACTCAGATTCATTGTGAAAGAACAAAATACATATGGCAAACTGTAAATTTAGGCTTTGTAAAATGAATCACAAATCATAGATGCAAAAATCTGAAAATCTGTAATTAAAAAGGGAGGTGGAAGTATTAACCTTTCTGTTCAGGATTTAGACTCAAACATTCTTTTTCTAACTTACTTACTTTATCTCTGTTTATTCCAGTATAGTATTTTGTCTCAACTAACCCAGATGCCAGACTGAGAGTCTGTGTAGGGGTGAAAGTATTAGGCTATTTATGCTCACAGTTTGAGACCTGAATTTTCTTTTCTGAATATCCAGCATAGTTTCCTTAATCATATACTTTGTTCCCCATTTCAGCCCTTCTTCTCAAAAGCATTAGATGTCATTTTCAACATGTGTCTTACTGCAGTGGTTATCCTTTCAGAGTCATGATTATTAAGTGCAGAAGTATTTCTCTTTGTGTAGCCCTCAGAGGTCTATTTTTCATAGCTGAACATTTTTCTAACGTTGAAGTCAATGTTAGGTCTTCCTATTGTTTCTTTATTATTTTTTTTTCTAATATTTTCTTAGTGGCAGAATCTAGTAGCAGATCTATGAACTAAATCTGCCTGGAGGAAGGAGTATTTGTATTTCCAAGATAAAGTTCTTAAATTCTCTCTTTAAATTACATTTTGTAGAAAACAAAGCTGTGAACATAAAGTGAAGGTCATAGTTTTCTTATCAAGTTCGAGTCTTCGCTTTTCAGCTGTTCTTATGGCATAATGACACATTGATTCTTTGCCATTTTGGGGTGTCAAAGATGAGCAGATTGTTCCTAGAAATAGATGAAGTTCAAGAGCAGCAGAAAGACCTGTAACAGGGACTTAAATTATTGTTAAGGTTATGTTTTAGCAGTGATGATGGCATTGCAAATGCTGCACTTAGAGAAGCAATGTTCTTATGTTTGTGTTTAATAGAAAAATTTTCCTTGTGTTAGATTCAATTTTGAAAAGTTGAAAAAAGTGGAATAACATGTTTTCTTTCTATTTTTCTCTTGAGCTCACGGCAGTATTTGTATTTCTTTTTTCATTTCTGTTCTAGAACAGTCTAATTTCAGGCCTGTTTATGCAGTTTTACTTAGTATTAATGAAATATCAATGGTTCTGCAGCAGCCTTGGGCCATAGTTTACTAATTTTTCTGTTTCATATAGTCAACATTGGAAATAACAACACAGCAATCTCACTTCTATCAGAACTAAAACTAAAATATGCAGCTACATATAAGATCTCAGTATCAGAAGTACTTATGTTCTATGTGTTTTCTGAGTTTTCACAGGCCTAGATCTCTTTCTTCAGCAATAGCCTTCCCCCACTTGCAAGCTGTCTCCTCTGCAGCTCATCCTGGCCTGTATGTTCATCTCCTGCTCAAAGCCTGCAGAAAAGTTTAAAATTTCCATGCCATTTCCTGGAGAAGAACTCCCCCACCTAGCAAAACTTTCTGCTTGATGTTTAAAAGAGATCAAGTTTTCATTTTGAAATTATTTTGGAAATGAAGAGATGTTTAGTATGTTCCAGGAGGAGCTGGAAAACATGCTGTACTGAGTCCTGTCACAATCTATGTCCTCTTGGCTATTGTGCATCAGTTTTGGTTACAGGGCAGGCTGGCTACTAACCTTATTTTGTCCCTCCCGGGTGATCTCCATAGCTTGCGCACCTTGTTCTGAGTAGGTGGTGCAATGCTACCTTTCCAGGACTGGTTTTCTGAGAGGCAGCTTTGTCACTGTTGCCCAAACATATTAACAAGCAGGGCTCGAATGAGTTTGGCATTTGCTAAAACCTTACTCCAGTGCCCTCCTAGCAGCAAATTAATGGGACAGCTTTTTCACAACAAACCAGAATTCATTACTCCTCTGGAATATAGCCTATCACACAGAAGACTGAAGCAGTACAATGTCCATATTCATGCATATTATCCGAGGCTGAACATTGTTCTGCATCCTAACCTTCACCAACCTCCACCTGTGCAACATCTGACTTTACTAATGGATAATGAAGAGCCCTAAGAGCAATGAAGTCATGGCAGCAAAGGTTTCAGTAAGCCCACCAGCATGCCTACTTTCTTACTCAAGCAGCTAAGTTTAACTGCAGTTTGTGCTGGTGTAGCATCAGGTACAGGGACAGTCTCTTGAACTGGCTTAATCATGTCTATATGTGCCTCTCTTTTTATCTGTGGAGTGGTTGAAGGTCTGATATGGCCCTTTGTATTTATATTTTGATGCTTTCATTGTTCCTCATCAAGGCTCTTGATTTACCTCAATGCAGCCAACCAGAAAATCACCATACAAGTAAACTGAGGCACTTAGCTATACTTACATGAAACAATACATCCAGCTTTCTCATTTTGCACATTTGTATGGATACAAATTACAAATTTATTTTGATCATTTGAATGGGTTTATGATATGACTCCCTGGGAGCTCTTCCATATGGGGAATGAAAATTCAAAATTTGCATATTCACAAATGGTAGCAAAATCCCATCACTTTTTGCAGTACTGCTATTAAAGAGAGCACAAACAAATATTAATTACAAGTTCATTGCATAATACAAACAATATTTCTCTAGGTATTCATTATTTGCCAAAACAAGATTCTTTGGCAGACTTCTTTTTCTAAATTTTTTTTTTTTTTCCAGAATATGTGGTTATTTTTGTTTTCATCAAATAAATACAATTTCTGCTATGAGCTGCGATGTTTGGGATTTTAATTCCATAGAATAATAGAATATCTCAGTTTGAAAGGGATTCACAGAGGATCATCAAGCCCAACTCATGATTCCACACGGTACCACCCAAAACCAAACCCTATATCTGAGTTTGTTGCACAAACGCTTCTTGAACTCCTGCATCTTGAGGCCATGACCACTGCCCTGGGCAGCCTGTTCTAGGGCCAGGTCACCCTGTGGTGCAGACCCTGTCCCTAACCCCAGCTGCCCCTCCCCTGACACAGCTCCATGCCGTTCCCTCGGGCCCTGTCGCTGTCACACAGAGCAGAGCTCAGCGCTGCCCCTCCGCTCCCTGTGAGGAGCTGCAGCTGCCATCAGGCCTCCCCTCAGCTCCTCTGCTCTGGGCTGAGCACAGCCAGGCACCTCAGCTGCTCCTCACACATCTTGTCCTCCAGACCTTTCACCATCTTCGTAGCCTTTCCTTGAACACTTTCTAGTAATTTTATGTTCTTTTCGTACTGTGGTGCCCAAAGCTGCATGCTGTACTCAAGGTGAGATTGCAGCAGTGCGTTATAGAGTGGGACAGTTGCTTCCATTGACTGTCTAGCAATGCTATGCTTGATGTGCTTAAGAATACAGCTGTCCTTCCCGTGTGTATACACATTTGGTATGCTAAAATGGCTAAAGTCAACTTTGGTTTGACAGAGCATTGGAAGTATGATCTATAGCTCACTTAGGCAGTTACACTAGCAATTTAAACCTTGATGGAAGCTGTTTGACAGAAACCTTTGATATCTTTGTTGCTGTGTTTCACTGTGCTCACAGTGGCAGCTGTGCAACATTGCCTCTACTCATGCCCAGCCAAGCCCCATGTCTGTGCCCACTCTTGGTGCAGTGCAGGCAGCAGCCCTGAAGCTGGCCTGAGCTGCCAGACGACTTGCTTGGAGCAGCATGGGAAGTCTGGCAGAGCCAGGAATAGAGCTTCCATCTGCTGTTCTCCAGGCGCTTGCTCCCAGCCGCAGACCCGTCCCACCTCTTCCCTTTGCTCGGGTAAGATCCCAGCAGACAGCCGCCTCCTGTGCTCGGGGCCAGCTGGTTCTGCAGCTCTGCCTGACCGCCATACTCCAGATGTTTGACGTTCCATTTCCCCATACTTCTGTGAACTTCAGCAAAGTGCTGCTGGCATTTTACCAATGCAGCAGGGGAGGAGGGAGGACTGTTGCCTTAACCATTTTCTTTCCACAGCGAAGGTCTCTATAGAGCTGCTAAAACGTCTTCCTCTTCAAGACATTGCCATCTGACAGTCTTCCTTCCCACATCTCTCTCCTTGTTCCCAGATATGCTCTGCAGATCTCCCCTCTTTATGCTTGGTGATGACATCCTCTTCCTCTCACCTGGGGATGATAGAGTGGGGAGTAAAAATGTGTAGAGGTTCCCTTGTGTCTCTTTGTAGATGCTTCTCATTCATAGAACCCAGTTCTGTGAGGTGGCATCTCCCAGGCACAATTTGCTGCCCCATGTTGTTTTCTTAGCACCATGTGCAAGCATGTTGTTTGATAGCTGTTAGAGGTTAATATATGGAGCTTCTTTCCTTTGGTCTTACAAGAGCTATGAGTGTGTGCCCTCCATAGCAGTCTTCCCGTTTCCAATTGGCACCATAAAGAAATGTCAGGCTTGAGCTGGAGTCCAGCTCTTGGACAACCAGGCTGGTTTCCTTGCTCTGATTCTTGTCCTAGAATGTCACTCATCTTCCCAGCCCCTCCAGTGTGTCCTTGCTCTCTGTCCCCTTTCTTCTCAGTTTCTCCAGCAAAGTATGTGACTAGATTTTCCAATAGGAAACTTTGAAAAGAATCTGTATAAATAATTATTTTGCTGAACAGAGCTCTCTTCTCTTCCATTTTCAAAGCTGCTGTAAAGGTGCAACTTCACATACTGCATTTTGGAAATCAGGATCTTTAAGTCCAGTTCTCAGTGAACCCTATTCTGGAAACCTTCCAAAATGAAGTTTTGTAACAGCAGGGGGGCTAAAGGTGAGATTATTTGTCTTTGGCCAGCAAGCTTTAAGCCTGTTTCTCTAGCTCTTGTTTTCAGTTTCTTGATTTTAAGGAGATTCATTAGTGTATCAGCATCCCCCTTCCCTTCCTTTTTTTTTTTTTCCTTTTTAATTTAATCTATATCAGTGTTTTAACACTTGCAAGCACATACTCTGTTGGTCAGAAATCAATTTTCTGTTAAGTTTGCCTAGCACAGGACTCTCGAGCTTAACAAATTTAACACTGATGCAGGGAGTATTTGGAGCAAGAGGTGCTATGGTCTGTATTATTGTTTAATATTCTGTGCTTCTGAATTCTAAAACCATATAAAGAGCAAAATGTGCTGAATTAATGGGATGCCTCTGGTATACTTCTCCACTGTCCTGCAGCCCCAAATGTCTTCAAACCTTTCTGACATTTTAGTTTTTTTGCTGTAAATCTGTTCTTCTTTATGCTGATGGCTGTTGCTAGGAGAATCTGAGAAAATCTACTGTGTATGAAGAAAAAGATTTAAATTCTAAAGTCAAGGGTCAGCTTCATAGGATAAACTGAGAAACAGTCTGCTTTCAGACATAAGTGCAGTCCACTGATAAACTGTGAAAATAAACATAGCCATCATGTCATCGCTTTTTGATATCTTTCCCCCTCCAACAGTGGGTGATACTAGTAAAAGGCATTAGTAGCAGCGTGCTTGTGTGCACTATCTATATTGTTTGTGTGTGTGTATATATATATATATATGTGCATAAAAAATTGTATGGATTTATGCATTTATTAAGTCTGGAAATCAGAGTTAGTATTTATTTCAGTGTTCTTACTTTGTCCTGTCTAGTGCTTCTTCCCTTCAGGTGGCCATAAACATCTTATATAGACTGCACGTTGCTGTATACAGGTTGCTGACCTTAGTTCATTGTGCTGTTAATCTGTAATATCTCTTGACTGTGAACCCTGCCTGCAGGAAAAGGAAGGTGGTATATCAGATTACATGAGATGTGGCTTATCCGGATCCTCTACCCTTTTACCTTAGGAGGCCTGGATTTCCCAGGACTTGGGGAGATGAAGCTGCCTGGGGAGCCTGTCCTGCTGTCGTAACTTGTTTGTATGCTGAAGGGAACGTGTGAGAAACTTCTATCTATAAACCTACAAGAACACATTGTTGGATTTGCAGCTCTAGAACTGTGACTCACAAGTCTATTCTAGTTGCCTCCTACATTGCCAGCACCACATACAAGGCAGGTGTCTAAGTGCTCTGGAGATAACAGGAGACCTGTCTTGCATGGTGCATCCTCAGAAGACATGGCAGGATATTCTGAGGTGTTAAGGATTATTGTTCACTCAAAACATCACTGATAAAAGAAAATTCAGGGGGAGGAATGAAGTTCTAAGAATTTACCAAGCTTGTGATCCAATCTTTGAGCAAGCTTCCAGAAGCAGCTCATTTTCATTCTATAACTGAATTGATGCAGACGTAGATGAAGTGTTTGAAGTATTTCTAGTCAACAGAGTTGACTGTTGTAGTTCCCAATGCCATTAGAGGCTCAAACCAGGGAGAAGATCAGGATGAATGTGTGTGCTTAACAGCAAACGTGAACAGCACCAGCTGTATTGTGCTCTGATCTGTATATCTCCCATGGTGGCCGGGCTTGCTTAGCCCTGGGACTCACAGGGCTAGGTGAGGACATTCCTCTTCGTCAATGCAGCCTGTGAGCTTCCTTGTTTATTGACAGACACACCCACATTTGCACGCATGAGGTACCCAGCATTTTCATCTTTTATAAAGGAGCTAACTACATTCCTTTCATTTCTAGGAATGATAGCAAATACATGTGTGGAACTCCTTTGTTCTACTTAGTAGATTCTTTTCTATCTGTATGTATAGGAGAAGAGGAAAGCAACAGCCAAATTTCTTCAGAGTTCATATTTTCTTTTATTAATAACTTTTATTTCATTCTTAAGCAACATGCATTTTTGTAAATTTCTATAGGTTAATTCTTGAGATTCTTGAACACATTTTTAGGAATCAGACAGTACAAGCAACAGAAATCAAACACTTAAGTTTCTTGTACTTCCGTCATGAGTTCTTGAAAGAGACTTTGTTACGTAGTGTGGATATCTGTATGCGGTGTCCTTAAAATCCCCCAAAAGCTATTTGTGCTGTTTCATGCGTGATGTGTCTTGAACTCATAACTGATCTTTTCTGTACAATTTCTCTTGTGGTGTAAACAAGTTCACATTTCCTTCTGGTGAATACAGTGAACTTTCTTTCGAATTTCCTTCACAAAATAATAGCGTAAGATGGTGCTCTCTCTGAAGTCAGCTGTCTGGCTGAGCTAAAGCTGGGGATTTTGTCTTTTTTGTAGGTCAGACAGACCTCCTTGCAGGTAGCCTGAACCATATGTGTTGTTCAGGATCTCTTCAGCACTGTTATTTGATTAATTGTAACTTGTTTGTATCAAAGTCCCATTAAATACACTCTCTTTATGGAAGTAGCAGTAGCGTAGTTTATTTTTAAAGCAGAGCAAGTTAATCGTCTTAGTCCCATCAAATTGTTTAATTTCAGGGGAGCTTGCATAAATGATATATATATATATAGCAAGACAATGAAATCTGCTGTTTTGGAGAATGACAATAAGGGATAATGTTGAAGTTGGATCTAGGAGCAAAATTAAGAAGAGTGAGATTTTTTTCCCCCCCTTTTATTTAGGGAATGTAGAAAGCACCTCGGTGTTTCTTAAGTTTCTTTGGTTAACACTACAATTTATGATCTGGGTGTATGAGCCCTAAGAGAAAGTTTATATTTAGTAGAATGTGTTAATGTTTATTTTGATTTTTGTTAATCTGTAGATTTTAATTATCAATGTATTTTACTGTTATAGGCAACTAAGTTGGAAGCTGCAGATAGTTTTACAGATAGCAAAACAGATTTTACTTTCCAGATTCAAAGATAAACAAGTAAGCTTGGACTCAAGCAGGAAATCAAGCTCCTTTCTCTGCGCAGCTTGCTGTCCCACATATTGCCTGGTTTCACTGAGCAGGCTGAGACTGAAACTTGTGCCTCTACCCAGAATCTTGTCACATCAAACAGAGCTTTTGCTGAAAGCAGATTTAATGGATTGCTGGACTGACTTGATACATCAAATCCAGTCTTTCAGTTGGCTTGTCTTTGACTAGAAATCCTTTTTTTTTTTTTTTTTTTTTCCCCTCCTTAAATCTTATAGCATTTTTTCCCTTATATTGCCAGCAATACAATCTTTGGTATTGCTTTTGGGGATTTCTTTGGGGGATTTCACTGCTCTCAGGTGTAATATGAATGAAATCCCGTTCTGTGTTAATTTGTCATTTACTGATGCTGGCTTTAGCAAGGGTGTCACTGTATTCCTGCAAGTAATCTGTGGAAGCCTGAAGCATGGCATCAGCATTGTGCATGAAGCAGCCAGGAGGGTTGTGGTTTCACCAAATGTGCTGGGAAGATGGGCTTGGGAAGTGGTAAGGGATGTGGGAGCGGCTGCTCCCTTATGTTTGCACTTTTCATCATATAAAGTAATTCCAGTCTGTGTTGTTGCCATCTATGTATGTGTATAATGCTGATTTGTCCTCTAACCCAAGCTTCCCTTCATTGCAAATGAAGTGTTAGTAGATTAAACCACAAACTGAAAAGGCAGAAAAGGGAAGCAATATCAGAACTACAGAAGACTGTTGCTAGTAACAAGCAGTTCTGCCTTCCTTTTCTCCTTGTGTTCTCTGAAATAGCAGCTACAGGTGGCCTGTGGAGTTGGAGCCTATGTTTGTTCTTGTCTGAAAGAACCTGGGGCCAAACTGAAAAATGACCAATTTGTCCATCTTTATAGCATAGTACTTTAGTTTGGAGGATATTTATGACGTAATAATATTTTAAGC
The DNA here is from genome assembly GCA_028571105.1 of Tragopan temminckii. Taxonomy (NCBI): domain Eukaryota; kingdom Metazoa; phylum Chordata; class Aves; order Galliformes; family Phasianidae; genus Tragopan; species Tragopan temminckii. The sequence continues at coordinate 9,619 of JAOWBP010059487.1, forward strand.
ATTATTAAAGCTATCATGTGAAATAACCTGAAAAGTTATTAAAAATGGCATAATTTTAGAATTTTTTAGAGCATGGGTAGTGCTGTATCTTCAGCACAGAAAAGAAGAACTTCTTGCTGCATTGCGGCTGCACTGCACTTGGCCTTGGGGCTGCTTCTGAGAAGGCGAACAGTTAAAAGTTTAACACCACATCCTGTTGGTCTGCTGTTTCTTTCATATGATTTGGAGCTGGCAGATAGCAGAGGTAGCTAATCATTAACAGTTTCCTCAACCCCCGAGCTCAGTTTTGCTTCTGGAATTAGCTGGCATGTTCCCTTGCACCTAGTTATAAGGGCAAAGGCATTTACTTAATGATTTAGCTTAAATTTGCTTTCCAAAGAAAGCATGTACTTCTAGAAGGACTGTCTCCTCCAAATCAGTACAGTGCTGGGCGTCTTCCTACTGAATTGTGTTTTTCAGGACTGAGAATCCTGTCTCTATTCCCCAAACCTTAACATTTTGCCACATTTATTGCAGCACAGGCCTCATGGTCTTGAAGCTGGTCCCACTGTTTTCTAGCACTGTTTTCTTACCCAGGCCTGTTTGCTATGGTTTGCGTCTCGCCATCTTTGAGGTTTAGAAGTAAGTTTTGTGCATCACATCACAAACTGCTTACTGCTGTTAGGGTATCAGTGACTAAACAATAAAATTTCACATCAACATCAAGCAAATAGATACAGATACCAATGTTGAAATTACAGAATCACAGAATTGCAGGGATTGGAATGGACCTCAAGAGATGATAGAGTCCAACTCCCCTACTAAAGCAGCTACCCTACAATAGGTTGCACAGGTAGGTGTCCAGATGGCTCTTGAATATCACCACAGAAGGAAACTCCAGAACCTCTTTGGGCAAACTGTTCCAGTGCTCTGCCACCTTACCATAAAGAAGCAGCTAGCAGTTAACATGCAATCTTTATTGATCTATTAAAGGTCACTTCTGCTGAGGAAGCGAAATGTTGTTTAGTAGCTGATGGGCAGCATATTGTCCTCCTCAAGCATATGCTTTGCTTAGGCCAAGCACTGCCTTGTGTTTCCAGTGCACCATATGTGGTAATGAAGAGTTGCAGTCGCATTTGCTTTGAAGAGCAAATGAGCGTCTTGCACAGGCACGCCTGCATGCCATTCACAGCATACATGTATACCATCAATTTCTGGCCCTGAACTAAAATACAGATAGCGTTCTCTTTGCTTCGTCTGAAATCTGTGGAAAGACTTTACAAATCTCTGTTCTATGTTTAATTTTGGATAAGCTGTCTGATATAATTAATTCTTGCTCTTTTCCTGTTCTGAGGACTTTTTTCCATAAACAAGAATTTGCTGTAGAACTACTTCAGTCATTTTCAAAAGCATGTGTGGTACAGCATCTGTTCCTGGAATCTCTTATCCTCTGCTCTAGTAATTGATGGAATTTTCATTGTTCGTTGCAGGGAGGAAAAGTCGGTCTTACGGACCACCTGCCAGGAAAAGATGAATCTTTTTGTACGGTGAAGGGCTTATATTTTTTTTCCTTTGCCATCGACATTAAGAGAACTCTTAGTATTAAAGATGTGTTTTTGTCCATGCTGTGCAAAGGATTAATTTATTAGTAGCAGCAGATTCTGCACATAAAAGTGAAGCAGAATTATGTATTTCCATGTGCATAAGAGTATTTTAAAACATCCTCTCTGGAAATATTGTACTATGTGCCTTAAATTGCCATCCTCCTTGGTATCCCCTGCTGTTTGGGTGGTTGAAGTGGCGGTGTTTTTTTGTTTTTGATGTTGTTTTTACCTATGCTGTTGTCATGTATTAAAAATGTGAGGAGTTGCACCTTTGAGTTCTGCAGGATAGTCTGAGATCTTGCGTTTTAGTGGCTCATTGAAAGGATTTGTGTCACACAGAGAAATTGGAAGAGATGATCTAAGAACATATAGCAGAATACTCAAATAATAGTTGTTGATCTTGCTGAAAGCCAGCTAAAGGACAGAACTTAAACATATATTTCAGTCTCTGAAAGGAAAAGAACAAATAATTGCTAGAGCTGAAGAAACACAGGTAGTTTTGTTCTGAAGTCTTTGCTCTATCTTCTGTGAAATTGGCTGCCAGAACAAATGTGGGCACAGTGGCTGATATTTGATACTGATGTAATGGCAAGTGCGTGGTGTCTGGGATTGTTTCCTTTGGAAAGGTGCTTTTTTTGCCCCCAACAGGTATTTTTGAGTGCCTGAGTATTTAGAACAATGAAGCTTGCTCCACAACTTTGTTGGGATATGTAATGAACTTATTCCAAATAAGCTAATGCAGTCACATGCATTTAATATCTTATTTTGCTCTGGAAAAAAAATCATAATTCTTATTTCTATTAAGATTCCTCACTTTTGGAAGTAAAAGATCCTTCTGCAATGTTACAAGCTATCTGTTATTTAGCTTTTAGCTGTGAAAACAAGCTTGCTCAATATCCACTTGCGTTCCCACTTGCAATCTGCAATGCTATGTAGCGAAGCTGTTCAGGAGGATTTTACTTCTTTCTGTTTCTAAGAAAATTAAAGATTCTATGAGCATGTACACTAGATATAGGAAAAATAATTTCATCAAGTGGAGGAATTTCATAGTAAACTCTAAACACTGAGTTCTGTCTTTCCTGGAGATTGGAAATGGTCATTTCTTCAATGCTTACCTTTCTCTTTTTCATCCTGCCTCATGTAGAGTCAGATACAATCTAATTTAATGCTTCATCTTTGATTCTGTTTCACTGAAGATAACCTTCCACTTAATATCCACTTTAACTTTTGTTACTACTGTTACTATACTGTTTCTAGAGGTATACCCAAACCTACTGGTGGGTGAGGAGTTTTTGCTTCTTCCTCAGCTTTGACACTGTTTCTCCATGAGAAATTGATGCTTACTCCCAAAGCATTATTTTCCTTAGTAGTGATTCAATAGATCTTATTTAAAGTTACTATGAGTGGTGGCTGTTGTCAGATACTATATTCTGCAATGATATCCTGAGGTGCCAGTAACTACTTAAACCAGGAAATTAAATCCCTGCATTTGAAATAGACTTTCTAGAGGTGGGATTTACTGTGGCTGCCTGGCGCTTGATCTCTGTGTGTTCTGCCTTGGATAGGGTTTAAGCAGTGGTTCTCTTGCACACTGGAAGCACATGTGTGTTATGTGAAGCTCAGTTTGATCCTACACAGACTGCAGGGCTGACCTTCCATTCCTCTTCAGGTATTTCCTAATAAAATGATGGAGCTGGGCATGAATGTGGCTTCTGTATTCCCTTAAGAGCATCTTTAAGGCTCTGAAGCTGCCATAGACTGTGTGAGTGAAACTACCCTCCATGCTGTGCCTGGCAGTTCCGTTGCAGACTATGACATGCACCAATGACTGCTGAAAAAGATTGCCTCCCAGCTTCCCAAGCCTTGTGCCCTCTGGGGCTGTGGGCAGACTGCTGAGCTTGCCTGCCCTGGGTTCCCAGCTGGCAAGCTGGAGTCATTTATCACTGTTGTCAGTCATAAGAATGTTGAGGGTTAATCTGCACATGCTGTATCTGCATAGTGTCTTTAGAGCGTCAAGGCAATAATGTATAATTTTATTATTAATATTGGTTATTTCATTAAAGTGTAATTTTCAAGCAATGTTCATGTTGATTGAACTCATTTTGTCAATGAGCTGGCATCCTTCCAGCAGCATTATCTCGGTTCAAAATCTTTGTCTAATAGTGTGGCCTAAACATGTAGATAGATAGCTCTGAAAAGAAAATAACAAATGCCTAAAGAAACCCATCCTTTCTTGTTTTTAATCTAGACTGTGGACATCCATAAAGAAAAGGTTGCTCGCAGAGAGATAGGCATTTTGACGACCAATAAGAACACATCAAGAACTCACAAAATTATAGCGCCAGCGAACATGGAGCGTCCTGTAAGGTATATTCGAAAACCTATAGACTACACGGTGCTGGATGATGTTGGCCATGGCGTAAAGGTAAGAACACCTGAACACATGAGAACTCCAAGTAGTACAGACCAGGAGATAAGGTTAGGCAGAATGACCTTAAAATGTTGCACTCATTTATGTTAGGGAGTATTGTGGGTTAGATATGCTCCCACATACAAACGTTTCAATAACAGAATTAGTTGTTTTATTAAGATTTTTATTATTATTATTAATTTATTTAAGCAGTGCTTGCCATAACTTTGTGACTAGCAGTGGTAGTCAGGGTCTGGAAGTAATGGCTTATGATCTTAGCCTAGTGACTTGTCAGAACAGCCATGACTAAATTCTAAAATTCTGACTACTTTCTTGCCTGATTAACTTTTCTGTCACACCCTTTATTTCCTTAACTTTTAAGAAAAATTAAGTCATCTGTTGCAGGGAAACAGGCTAATTGTTTGTTTTTTTTTGTTTGTTTGTTTTTTTTGAGGTGGTGGAATGACAGACAGGGGCTGGTAGGAGTAGGCTAGTTGGCATCGAAGTCTCAGTGGCACTTAACATCTCCCTCTCATTTGTGCTTTTGGGCAGCCTGTTTTCCCTCTCTCTGAATAAAAAGCCTTTGTAAATTACTGTCCATTTCTGTTGAAGTGGTTATGGGTAAAATGAATTTAACACCCTTTCTCCCTGGCTATCTTTTTATAGCAGATAATAACTTTGTATACCCCCCAGAGCAGGCCTTCAGGTGTATTCTGTTTACAGTACTTCTCTTGAATAGTATCAAAAAGCTTTTATTCACAATCTGTGTATCCTCTACAGCCTGATGTCCTCTGGTCAGAGCAGCTAGAGCAGCCCTTCATGAGCCCTTTGGCTGAGTTCCCAAGGAACAGATATTTCAGAATTAACACAAAAGAGTGCCGAGGTTGCATTGTAGTAACTCTGTGAATGTCCAGAGAAGTCTAATTCCAACACAAGCTGGAATGCATATCTATACCATGACTGCTCCAGGATATGAATTAATGTAGTGGCTTTTAGCTACCTGATTTATTTTTTTACACTTTCTGGCAATCAAACCTGTATCTAATCCTGTACTAATCTTGTAACTTTTAGGGTTGCTTTACACTTGTTATTTGAGGCAGGCTGGATGGAGCCTGTCCTATGTAGAAACTTGAAAGATTAGCCCTGAATTGCTTCAAAATAGAAACACTGGGGGCAGAGAAACTGTTGATTTTTCTGCATGCATACAAGGAGAGAGCTCTATGAATACAGAATGCAGGAATTGACAAATTCAATGTCAAGATATTGGTTTCTGCATTTAAGTGCTACAGGGGTCAGATGCTGCAGAAGGCATTTTTAAAAGCAGAATAATTATTGTTAGTCCTTGAAGCTTTGCTACACTACCTGTATTGCAAAGACCCAGAACTAGTTGCTGAGTCTCTAAATGCTGAAGTTGTTCACTGTAGCAGTTGCATTTTCCAGTATAGTCATGCTCTTAAGAGTACTAGCATCTTTACAATTGTGACCCTTTTTATTGAAGGAGTGAAAAAGAGATGCCATCTACCTGTTTTTAGACCGCTCTTCTTAATAAAGATTTTTTTAAAAACTGTCAGTGGTTTAATTTAGTAGAACAAACTGCATCTGTTCCGAGGTAAAATAGCATCCAGTAGTAACCAAATTAGCAACATTATTAAGTCAGCTACAAATTACATCTGGCTATCGTTTCTTTGAGCAATATGCCTAAGTCTGTTTTATGACTGTGGAAAGCATGAAACACTAAGTAGAAAGGTGATATTGCTATTCAGTATGTAGACTTTTTACACAAGTGAAATAAGCTGCTGGCTCAGCCTCAGGTAGATAGTTGAAGGCATCTGTTGTACTTTTGACACCTTCATCAGTGTTGACCTTCAGTGGATGCATTGTCGAGAAGGTTGGGCTGAGACAGGAAATAATGTAATTACATGTGTTTAGCCAGCATTTTACTGGGTTTCCTGGCGTGTGATGCAGATCACAGCTGTCACAGAGTTGTCTCTAGATCTATGTCTGTGTCAGGGGAACAGCAGGCTCGCAGGCCCATCAGCATGGAAAAGGAGAAAAGGGGAAAAGGGGAAGGGTAGGGAGATGGGAGCTGGGCCTAGAAACAGAACAACGGCAATGATCTGAGGAGGAAAGTTAATTTACTAAATATGATATCAGAATGCAAGATAACACACTGTACAATATATAATTGGAATTGAGGCTAATAAATCAAATAAAATGAGAGAGAGAATGTCCGAAACCGAAGGCCTTACTCTGAATTGAAGGCGAAATGACTGGGGAGCACACCCACACACTGCCAGGCAGCGAGCGAGAGAGTCCCATAACTTGACAGCTTTATTTTCTCCTCTGAACACAAAGTCCTCTGGGGTATGTAGTTCTTCTCTTCTGAGAGCCAGGTATTTGGAAAATCGGCGGTCCATAGAAGTGGGGCATTAACTCTAACTCCCTGTTAAAGAGGTTAAGTGGCTGTTCCACACCCTACCCTTCCTTTTGAAGGAAGGGCCCCATATGGATGAAATGTCCATAAGGAGGAAAACTGCCTTTTTTTTTTTTTTTTTTTTTTTTAATATATGCCTATGAAGTCAGGTCTAGTGTGAGTCAAAATGAGGGGGACTTTCCCTTACTAGACAAACACTTCATGTAGATGGCCTCAGGAAACGCACAGACCATCATTTTTGTCAATCTTCTAAGTAGTTGCTCAGTTGTCACCTTCTGGGGATAGGGGAACGTAGCTGAAGTCATTCTTGGTAAATAAGAGTAACAGTTGTGAAGTGAGAGCCTACCTTCCTGTGTAGAGAGCTTGGTTTGAATTATTAGGCAGAGGCGTAAAGGTAAGGCTTCCTTTGTCAAAGGAGGGGGGGAGGGGAGAAGTAATGTGCCAGCAAATAAATAGGTCAAATACAATTACTCATACAGAACATCCCCAGTTTAAGAGGGAGAGGAGAAGGAGGAAGCTAGGAAGATGCCTTGAAAGCCCTGGAGTTGGCCTTAGAATTTGTTGCAATCTTTTGTTTTGAATAGATGGCAGATGGAATTGCAGCAAAGTAGGAAGTTGAAATGATGCCTTGTGGTGAAGGAGATGGTGTTGAATACATGTCAAATTTAAATGTCTAACAATTGTCATTAGAACGAGTTTGGAGTATGCAGCAAACAGTTCTAAAACTGTCTCAAACTATGTCTGAAGATTAATTACTTTTCAACTGTTTGGAGAAAAGTTTTGAATTTCCTTGTTTTAAAGTACAAGTATTTCACTGCACCACAGCTGTAAGAAGCTTTCAAGACCACAAGTCAAATGGGATCTAAGCACTAAAAGGTGTTAATTAGGAAAATGAAGGTTGGAAGGAGCCCTTTAAAGTAGGGATGGGGCCAGAAGTGTGCTTGCAGCAAGGACTCTGCTCTCACCCTTGCCGTGCTTTTGCTCCAGTCAGTTGGTGTCTGTGTGCTTACTGCTGTCTGTGCAAGATGAAAATGCAGATGAGGAGTTGGTGTGAGGGTGGAAAGCTATCTAGACATGCCTGCTATCCCTTTAGGATACAACTTGATGTGCTGGCCGCTTGAGTATTAACTTTTAAATAATTCACTGTAATAAAAATAAAGTGAGCTAGGGATCCTGAACCTGTGCCTCTGCCTTTGTTCCTGCATTAGCTTCTGTTGAATGCTCTTGCTTCAAAGGACGTAATTTCATTAATGTCGCAGCATCACTTGGGGGTCATGGCCAAACGGTGAATATTGCTGTAGGGTAGAGAAGCTTCTCTTGGGAGAAAAAACAACCCTCGCTGCTGCCAGCTCTCATGACTGTTGTGAGTGTTGATGGCAAGTGCTTTTCACGGGGCACTTGCTACTGGAAGTTAGAAGTGTGTGTGATGTCATCTGGTATAACATAGGTTTCAAGACTTTCTGACTGCAAAGAAAACTCAGCATTTTGTGATCTATTTATTTTCTAATTTGAAATATATATATATTTTTGTTAGCCTTATTTTATTGTAGCTATTAAATATTACTAACTGAAAGAATTTGGAAAGGTTGAAGTGTTTCAGAACAGGAATCTGATCATCTTTCTCTGACCAAGGCTATTGATAAGTGCTGAGGGAATGATATTAAATTTGCCCTCATTCACAGTTTCTGTGTCTTAACAACGGTTTATTACGTAAAAACATTTTAAAGTTAAATGACTTTGGAAACTAAAAAAAAAAGAAAAAAAGAAAAAGAAAAAAAAAGGAAATAAGAGAAGCAAAGCAATAGTGACAAGCTACATCTGGTTACTGTTAACAGAAAGCAATGTAATTACTGAGTTGGAAATAATACCAGGAGATGTTACAGTTAAAGATAAAATTTCATTGCAGAAACTTTACCTACACATGTTCTGTTTTGTAAGAAATATTGATTTGGAGCCTAAGTTCTTGCCACATACCTGCCATACAATAGACTATAACAAAATAAAGATCAAAAAAGCCTTCTGAACTGTTCCAGTAAGGAAAGTGAGGCACAGTAATGATTTCTTTAAAAACAGCACAGAGCTGGTGGCAGAAGCGTGTTTCCCTCAGTGTCTGACACCCACATACACGGTGCCTTCTGAAAAACAGCTTTGATTGCAGATGCTTTTCTCCCAAAGTCCCTGTCTTCATTTCTCTATGGAAACTGAGTCCTAGACTGGTTCTTACTGCGTTCTTTCCCCACATATCCCATCCATTCATGTACAAATGCCCTTCCTGCTGCTCTTCCTGCTCCCATTGTGTCACCTTGCCATACTACAAACCCAGACCTGCTCCACTGACAAGACAGGAGGCAATCCCTGTGCAAAACCATCGAGGATGCCTATGGGGCAATTGGATTGCCGGGCTGCAGATACACAGTAGCACTTCAGAAGGCATTAGGGCCAGCTGCCTTGTTCCTACGGTTGTCTCAGATAATTCTCCCTTGACTAATACCAGGAAAATCTTTTTTTTTAAGCAGAAAGGGAGGTTGGCTAGAGAGTCATCAAGAGCAATTGTGCTTTTCTTTTGCAGTTAATGACTGATTACTGGTCAAAGGTAATGACAGATCTAAGGATGGTTATTGCATCTTCAGAATGTACATATTACAGTTCTGAGTTTGCCATACACTTTCTATTAATGCAGATTAGGCTGACAGCACTTTTTAAACCTGTATTTCCATTGGACAGCAGTTAAAATCGATAGTCTTTAAGAACTGCTTTCAGTGATCCCACGTATGGCAGAATACAGAGTGAAATTGGCTCTCTAATTTCACAACTTGGAGAAATATTAACCACATACAGCAGGGGAAGTACTGCCAACCTGCACAGAGATTTAAAGTTACTACAACCTAAATTGAGGAGTTCATAGCTGAAATGAATGGGAAAAGCTGCCTGGATTTCAGCATGGGGAGAATTTCGCTGCTGCGTGCAACTGGATTTTGGTATTTCCGTGGTTTTAGATAGATGTGCTCACATAAATGAGTTTCGCACAGTGTCAATAGTCCTAGCTTTCCATACGCAATTTTTAACTCAAGTAATAGCTTTCTGGTTCCCTGAGTCATGACTAATGTTCACCCATGACTTGTTGCTTGGCATGGAAATTATTAAATGTTCTTCCAATGACTGCCTCCTGAGGCCAGGAGCGGAGTCCTTCAGAAACCTGAATGTCCTTTGGCTACCAGTAGATACTTCTGATTGTCTCAGACACCACTCATCCATGCCAGTCATGAATCTTCTGCCATTCACAGCCTTGTCCTTTTGTTCACATACAGCAGAGCCCTGTAATGCTATTTCTGTCTAAACTTATTTTTCTGCTGTTTAGATGGCCAGAACTGAGCAGGCTGGAATTGCTGAAACTACTGCCTTAAGCAAGGAAGCCTCTAACTTAAAGTCATTGCTTAGCTGTCTCAAAATATTGTTTGCTCTGTCCAAACATGCAGTCCAAACTTGAAAACTCAGTCTGAGTGCTCTGAAGTCCCTCCATCAGTTACAGAAGTAGCCATACCTTTGGCTGTGATAAATGCCTCCTATGACTTGTAAACACCTGCTTTTGTCCATTGCTTGAAGTACATTACTTGTTTCCAGCCCAGTGCTGGCTGTCAGTCCGTGGTCAACCTGTCGTCTCTTGTTAAAGCCCTGTGGGTCTAACACTGCACTAGCTGTCATCCTTTGGAAGTGCAGGGAGGTTGGCTCCTGTTTCTTGAACCTGAAACTATGGTTTCTGTCTCTTAATTCTGTGTCAGCCCTTCAAACTGTATCTATGTACTTTGCACATTTTCCCAAGAAAACTAAGACTGTTCTCATCTTTAAAACACCTCTCTGCTGTGATGCTTGTGAGAAACCCCAACCAGTAGTGCTGCTTAGCATGCTGTTTTATTCTGGGAGCATCCTAGTCTGTATGGTTCTGTACTTTGACATCAAAAACGTCTCCAGCAATCCTATGCACTGTGGTGTTGTTCTGATGTGTCTAGAATACTGGAGGCTGTCTCCCATGTGTACAGTAACACAACTAGCAGGAGCAGAGAGTCGTGCTCATTACAGCTTCTGCAGGAGTTTTCAGTACATGCCAAGAACTCAGTGCTGCTCTTTGTTTCACTTTTAGCTTTTCTGAAACCTTTTGCACTTCCTATCTCATCATTTACAGATCCTCCTCCATACAGGCTTCCCTCTTCAAGCTGTGAACCTTGTGCACCACTGCCTTTTCCCCATGCCTTATGTTTCCTTCCTTCCTGACTCCAACCTTCCACTGCTGATGAGTCAGTCAGTCCTGGTGGGCATGCTCTGCCATCTGGCCTGGCAGCAGTTGGAGAGATGCTTGAACCTATGCTAAACATATACCTGCTTTTTCCTTTGGTTTCCTGCTGTTTCCCCCTCCCCTCCCCTTTTTAAGACTATATTGATGCCAGACTGCTGCTTAAACTGTTCCCAGCTCAAAGCAATTTTTGGAATTGTTTAGATAGCACTAAATTTGGCTTTCAGACCAAGAAATGCAGCATGATTGACCTCATAAGATCAGCCAATAAATACAAGAAAATGTCTCCTAATTAATTAGCTTACTAACCATGATTAAACAGCCATATGGCTCATCTCCCTTTGATTCATCTGCGTTCCTGCCATACTCCTGTCTTCTGGATCCAGAGTTCCCCTCCTGTAAGAATCTCACTCCCTTTCTGTTCCTTTCTTCTGTGTTTCCCTGTCCATATGACTCCTGTTTACATTAACGGCAGCACAGGGGACATGCACAGAGCTTTTCACTTACTGAAAGCAGAATGACAGCAGCCATCAACTCTTCTGCATAATGAAGAGATGTTTGCGTGTTTGTGGATCTGAACATTGGTTCGTATAACATAGCTGGTACGGCAAGAGATGAAGGTCTCTTGGTGAAGTCGTAGCAATAGAGATAAAGGTCAAGAGCTGCTGGACTTTGGATACATTCAGCATGTTGAACAGTGCTTAGCAGCAAACGGGTTTGAGATGAGATGAAAGATTCCTGATTCATGAAGATACTCTGTTGCTGCAGTGGGGGCAGAATGTAACAGTGATTAAGGAGGGGGTGGGGAGACTCACCAGAAGTCTTGAGTGACGCTGTGGAAGGGAAGGAAAGAGAGGAAGCTTTTTGTCTTTAAATTTCTGAAGCAGGCAGATTTAGTGATAGAGACTGGGTAAAAAACCATGCCGCCCTTCCTTTTAAGCCTTTAAAAAAGGTTTCTGTCTGTGGCTGCTAGGATGGGGGCAAAGGGAACAGAACAACAGTTTCACTTTTTGGTCTCTATTTGTGTTATGCCATTGCCCTTGGCAACTGGTCGAGTAAGGGGAAGGTTCCTCCTGTGAGAGGGGAAAGCTAAACTGCTAAAAGCTTGTTTTAAAAATATAATGCTTGAGAGACTACCCTGGCCTCATGGAAATTGAGCGTCGTGTTTATCCATGAAATGAGTATGTAGGGACAGATGTGGTTCAAATGCCTGCATTCTGTTACTCCGCTGATGAACCTTGGCCCAGACTGGGAGTGAACAGGATAGCCTTCAAATTTACTTACCTCAGCTAAGCTTTTTTATTTGAACTTTGAAATGGGCTTTGTGTTTTTGTGATATGAATAACTTCAGGGCACTGACTTTCAACCTTTTGATTTTTAAACCCCAGCTGTTTCTCAGTGGTTGGGCAGACCCTGTCAGAAGTGTCACACATCTGCGTTGTTGTACTGCGTATTTTAATTATTTTTTCAAGGTTCGTGAACTCCTTTAATTTGGTCTGTGGCTCTTGGTCTGGAAATGACAATTTATTTCCAGATTACCTTAAAAATAGTACTAGGATTGTTTTATGTTTTGGGGGTGCTGAGATTTTTTTGAAAGTGAGTGAAACTACCCCTTGTCTGCATTCCAGATGATGAATTCCCACCCCCTCAATAAAATTAAAGAGCTCACCTTGGATTAAAAAAAAAAAAAAAAATTACATTAGTTTTTTGTATAGAATTGTGAAGCCAAGCTGTCATAATTTTTTTCTCTGCAGTCACGAAGGCTGTAAAAATAATACAGTGGAGTCACATAATGACTTGATTCTAAGAGCTGAAATTTCAGCATGACAATCATTAGAGCACTGCCAACACATTTTGAGCAGCCAGCGCAGTGCTGGCTTGAATCAGGTTTCAATCAATAAACCAGAGGTGAAAGGCTCTGCTGCTCATCCTGTCTGAAAACTCTCTTTTCTTTATTTACCATTCAAAGCAGCAGCTAGAATTTCTTCAAAACACACAAAGGTTAAGTGTCAAAACAACGGGCAAGTCCACTCTGTGCTGCAACTGTGGTTTTGTGAACAAATTCTTAAGTGCATGTTGCCATTGAAATAGCATTGATTTGGTTTTGGACTTGAACAGTCAGCAAACGGCTCTTCAACCCTTTACTGCCCATGAGGAGCCTGGCAAACAGACCTGGCAAAGCTCAGCTAAGTTTCATTTTGTCACAAGTGGTTTTTCTCTGGATGTTGCTTAGTCATGGAACATTCTGCTGTGTGACAGCGTGGG
>JAOWBP010059487.1:22608-38701 GCA_028571105.1 Tragopan temminckii
CTAACTATCAGTAGGCTCAGATCATATTTTTAAATGTGATTATCTGTAGTTTAACCTGTCCTGTCAGTTGTGATGGATCTGCCATTAATTTCTCCCTTTTTCCCCCTTTTTTTGCCAACGTTAAGTGGCTAAAAGCCAAGGTAAGAAGTGTTATTTCTCCTTTGCCCCACAGTGCCTCATGTGACTGATAGTAGAGGCTGCAGAGCCATTAAAACTGAAAACTAGCGCGCTCTTACACTCTCCTCTGCTTTCCATAGGATATTTAGATTAAACGTGCTATACTTGAATGTTTTGTTGTTTTCAGCGTTAGCCTGTCAATATATCTGCGATACATTGACATCTGCGTTTACACATAGACGATTAATTTCTCTAACACATGTAGTGCTTTGCTCTGAATTCAGTAGATGCCTCAATTCCCTTCACTTACATTTTTTTTGCAGGAGACTTCCCAGACAATCTGAATGACTCTGCTAGTCAAATAGCAGGGGCGAGCTGAGCCATCCTGGGCCTGCGCTGACTGTATTGTACTGTCAGCATTAAAGTTCGATTGAAATTATTAACACTCCAACTGAGATGAACACAAATGTGGCTTCCCCTTAAAGAAAAGAGAGAAACGAGAGATTTATGCATGAAACTGTCAATTGCCTAGCTTTCTGATGTCTGTTGTACATTAATAGCAAAAATAACATTAAGCTTGTATTTGAACTCTTTGTATATACTATTGTCTGTCTTGTGTGTAGCTAAAAACTTGCTGTTTGACAGCTGTCTGGGAATTCTCGCTTCATAGTCTTACACTTAAAAAAAAACCAAAAAACCTGTCAATAATAGAGCTGCTCCGTTATAAAAATAAAATCATGTTTTCCCTTATTTCAGCATGGAAATAACCAGCCTGCAAGAACTGGCACCTTGTCAAGAACAAATCCGCCTACACAAAAACCACCAAGTCCTCCCATGTCAGGCCGGGGAACTCTGGGGTAAGAATGAATACTGCTCGGTCCTGCCTGTGTAAGACACAACTTTAAATGCGCCAACGTTGATGTTTCTTAAATAGGTGGATAGATAGCAGTTCCGATTGCCTTTAGGAAACAACACAATTAGTTTTGCTGTGTAAACCCTTTCAGCTGTAGTGCCTCGTATTTTCATGGTGACCTTTTGAAATAACTGCTTTTCATGGGGGAGTGGGTTTATTGCAGATATGGGTAAAGGAGAAGCTATTGTTATTCCTGAATTTTGGGCAGAAGCCCTGGGTAATGTGAGAGAATATCAATAGGGTTTTAACTTCAGTAGAGGAAAGATTTCATTTTTGAAGTTCTTGTCTGCTTGTTTCTCATTACAGAGATAGGAAATGGCTGTTGATAGCATATTTGTTGCATTATCTAAGCAAAATTCATGGCATCATTAACATATTGGCAACACTGATTCTCACTGACTTGTGAATTTTTATTTTTACATTTAAATGAGGAAAGATTTTGCTTTTTCCAAGCCTCCCTGTGACCAGAGTTCCCTACCATGTCATCAATTTCTCTGCTCTGGACCTGTGGGGAATGAAATCTGCTTATCACTGTATGCCAGCAAGTATTTGTTGGTAGGGACCAAAGCGTGAATAGCTTTGTCTGCCGAGAAAGCATCTGAAACAAGGTCTTCTACCTGTTTGTCACACTTAGGCTTTCCTTTATGCTGTGGGTGACTGAGGCACTTTAAAGCTGGCTGCTGTGGCTGTGTGAGCTTCAACATGTTTTCTTGGAGAGCTGGGCAGCTGGAGAAATGAGAAGTAATAAGACAGAACTGGAGAAACGGACAGGGAAAATTAGGAGCAGCAACTGCTTTTGTCAAAGACTTAGTGGTTTTTAATCCTCATTTGCTGCTTTGCTGCTTCAGGATGGCATTGTTTATTGTGTATTCTACAGAAAAATTACCCTAGGGGGTTCCTCAGCATGTTTTCTGAATATTTCCATTGCTCAGGGGCACAAAATCAGCATTCCAATTGTCTCTCCTATCCCAGCTGAGAGAGCGTTGTTGCTGTTGATCAGCCCGGGAAGCTGGGTAGGATTTGACATCCTCCTGGCTGCCCCCAGTGTGGCAGCAGTGCTGATGGACTGCTGAGCAGTCTCTCATACTCCCGTTGCCTCAGCTGATGCCTGATAAGGATTAATCAGCCCAACGTCATTTCCAGATGAGCTTGACAAAAAGCAGCAGTTGACTGAGGGGAAGGAATAATGTGGGTTCCTAACAGAGATTTCTATCTGCCCTTCTTGTTCAGGAAGTACAGCTCTTGTCTCGAGCAGCCATGTTCTACCAAAGCATGAAATATCATAGGCATGACTGTTTTCCCTAATATATGCAGAAAAAAATGCTAGAAACCGCAAGGATGCTGCTCTTCTCCCTTTCATCCAGAAAACAGAGATAAGCGTGTAAATCAGAACAAGCTTGATGTCTAACATGAGCCCTGAAGTACATGTACAGCTTGTCCCTCCAAGGCAAGGGCAGGGTGATCCAAAGTGATGCTGGGAAAGAGTCTTGCTCAGAAACTGCCTGAGCTGTAAAATGAATGAACAGCAGGTACAGGGGCTTTTGGGGGGGCTGCTTGGGCTGGGAGCACTGTGCAGGGAAGAAAGCAAGCAAAAGGCTGGAGCTGGAGAAGCTGATTGGAGTGAGCAGCTGCACCATGAGGGACCTGGAGCAGAGCATGGCCTTAGGCTACCTTTAGGTCCCTGTGGCAGTAGGCACTGGGTTTTGGCACTGCTGTGTCAGGGAAGGGCTGCTCTCCTCTGCCATGCAAGACTGGCAGAAAAAACAGAGGGATGGGTTGGACCTGCATGGTACAAAGAAATTATTTTTTACTTCTCTGTGCATGGGAGTTTGAGTCCTTCAATGAAGCTGAGAACAAGAAGAAACCAGAATTCAGCTGAGCCTGAGAATGTAGCAGGGTTTGCTTTTGATAGGATATTGAAATTGGATGGGCAAAATAAATAGTGCTATCGAGCCAAGAGGCTGCATTTCTTATTGCCAGTGCATTCCAAGATAGAATACTTCAAAATGTTAGTTTTCAAGGTTATTTCTGTTGGAAGCACATTTTAAATCTTCTGTGCTTATTATTTCACTTGACGGTATTTAGAGCTCTATCTCTTACAACTGGAATACAAAGTCACTTTATTTTTCCCATGACTGATCTCTTCTGGCAGGTCTGCAGGTGGTGGCAGTCTGCACATCAGAGTCATCTGCAGTTCTTTATATAGACTAACTAATTTACAAACACCATTGTTCATACAAACAAACATGATATTTCCATCTTTCTCCTCAAGAGAGTTTTTAGTAGTTAAATTTTTAGTTAAAATTAAGTACTGTTGCATTCTACATTGTAAAAAGGAAGTCGATACGTTTCTTAAAATACTGTGAAACCATATAGCTTAACAAGCTGGTTATAACCAGCAATGGAACAAGTGATTAAATGCCAGTAGTTTACTATTTTTGTTTTTGCTTAGCTGGTGTGTTGCCAAGTTCCGTGTCTTGCAAGGGATCTCTTGGTAACTGGTGAGAACTGAAGAGCTCTGCAGCTCAGTACAATACACACACTGTTCTGAAGGCAGAAACGGGGTGGGTAAATAGATCTAGAAAGATCCATGCTGCATTTCTGAGTTGATGCAGTCTGCTCAGTGACCTTGGAAGTCTCTGAGCTTCACTTTCTGTGTCTGTAGAATGGAAACAATGAAGCTGATCTCTGAAGTGCTTAAAGATCTGCTTAAGTGATATGCTTGATTACAGCATAAAACAGCGCTGCTAGGAAGAGCACTGATGATTGGAAACGTAACTTGTTCTGTGAATAGCTTGGACTTACTGCTGTCTTAATGAGTTGAATACCTTCAGCCAAGAATGCTTTTAGGATGGTTAAGCATTTGGAGGGGAGAGGGAGAAAGAAGGCATTGTTAAAAGGGAAAGAATTGCTCACGTGCAGTGTATTAAGAGATAACCCTGGGATATGGTACAGGTGTAACTGCTGTATGGTATGTAGTTCAAAGCATATATTTTTGGTGATGTATTTAGCTTAGGCTTTTTTAATCGGTTTGTGCTCTAGGCCAACTTGTGTGGATCTTTCTACGTAAGAGCACTTTAGAGAGTTGAAGGTGATTTCACCATCTCTCCCTGGTGGAATTTGTTTAATATACTCTAATGTAGGTCACTGTGGTCTCATGTGAAAATGCAAAAAAATAAGTGGCTTCACTACTTCATGCAGTTATCCTTTTGATCTACTGATTGTTTATCTTTCTGTCTTCAAATCTTTCTCTCTTGACCAGACGAAATACTCCTTACAAAACCCTGGAGCCAGTCAAACCACCAACGGTCCCTAATGATTACATGACCAGTCCTGCCAGACTGGGCAGCCAGCACAGCCCGGGGAGAACAGCTTCCTTGAACCAGAGACCAAGAACACACAGGTAGAACATTTTTTCTCACTCACACTCCTTCCTGCCTGGCACGCTGCTGTTTACTGAAAGTCGCAGAAAAGCTTTGAAGCTTAGTGCTCTTGGCAGCACAGACTTCATTTTCTGTGGTACTTTTTTTTCCAAAAATAAGCAGAACTTCAAAATTTATGCAGTTGAGAAATCAAGCAGTGAGGGGTCCTACTGGGTTAAAAGCTGCCTAGCTAACCTTAGTCTAAAATGCATTTATGCTTTATAGAATAGTTTTTTTGTTGTTGTTTTCAAGTCCAGTAGTTGCAAAGGGGAATTTCTCTTGATTAAAAACACTATGATGAAAGTAGTCTGAAAGAGCCAATTGCTTTCTTTTGGCTAAAACTTAATGCTTGTAATCAGTGCTTGCATGATAGAAGTGGAATGTAAAGCTTACTCACAAAGCAGGTATTGGCATTAGTCAATTGTTTCCACATGATCAAGGATTTTAATGAAACAGTAGTGTGTCCTGAGGTGAGAAAGGTATCTTAGTGTACTTTGTTCTTTTTTTCTTATCATGTAAATTTATTCTCAAATTGCAAGGATAGATTTTTCTTCGAGCCTCATGAGTGAGTTTGGTTTCCTCAGTTTGACAGTATCAGAACTTCCAAACTGCAGGAAAAAAAAAACCAGACAAAAGAGTTCAGTGCAGCTAAAAATAAAATGGTAGTTTATTTTTCAGAGAGCTTCTTCCTTAATTTTTTTTAACACCCTGTAGACAATTAAACACAATTGGTCACTAATTAGGGATTGAAGGTATTTTGGACACCATGTTCATGAAATACTGTCAGTATTAAATTGTGTCTAAATCTGGATGCAGTGAAGATCTTATTTGTTAATCTGTTTAGCTGGCTCCTGTGAATGCTCCCTACACTCGTCTCACAAGATCTGTATTTTGTGTAGACTGCAGTTAGAAAGTCAGCTGCAACCATGGTGACAAGATCAAGGTCTTCAGCAGACAGAACACTAATTTTGAAGGAATTATCTTGGCTTCCATTTCAGATCACTGATTCTCTTTTTGTAACAGTATTATTTTCTTAAGAAATGTTTGAATGATTTGTAGCTACCCAGGATTGGTAAATAAACTGTAAAATCATTGGGTACTTCATCACTAATGTGAATGGATGAAAGTGTTGTTGTTTTGGCTTCAAGGCATCTTGACTGCTTAGTTCCCTTTATATTATCCATTTAATCCGTGTAAATTCAAGCCTTGGCCTAAGGAATGTTCTTGGGTAAGAATAAGGACAGGTGTTGTCTGAACTTTGATTCCTTTTTTCATTCCTCAGTGGAAAGAGTTGTTTTGGTCTCTGCAGTATATCACTAAAAACATGTTCTGTAAAAATCTGTATTGCTGGCCTAGTACATAAGAACAGTAATGAGACAAATTGCCACCTGGATGTCCTGTTGTCTTATAGACTATCTTAGAAACAAACTTCTCATTCACAAATTGTGTGCATGTGTGTGTGAAAAGGTGTATTGGCCATGCAGATAATTATTCCTTCCCTTCTCCTACCCAGCTTGGATAATCGCAGCTTTTCTCAGTGAAAAACTTTTTATTCTAAGTAGAGGAAAGGTTCCTTCAGCTGATAGCATAATTAATTTTAAAGAATTATTTGTAGTTTAGGCATGAACTCTTCCAGCCCCAGTTTATTGCTTCTAATTAATACAAGGCTCTTGAACTATTCCTGCAGTTGTTACTCCATTGCCTAGAACTGGTATGGTTGCTTACCTTTTTATTTTTGAAGTCATGTAATTAGACATTTTATGCATAGTGGTGTTCATCAGCTTAACTAATTCCACTTATTAGGGATATAATGCTTCCTGCATAGTTGATTAGCTATGTGAGATTGTAGGTAGAGACAAGGGCTTTTTATAGTGGATTTTTTGACTGTCTGTAATTGAGTTAGACCAGCAGAGTTCACACAAGAAACATGGCTGTCGATAGGCTTTTGTAGGAAATGTGTGCTAATACTTGTTTTTCTGTTTTTCTCTTACAGCGGGAGTAGTGGAGGAAGTGGCAGTCGAGAGAATAGCGGCAGCAGCAGTATTGGCATTCCCATTGCCGTGCCTACACCTTCGCCGCCAACCATTGGGCCAGGTAGGAGGGACTCTTCCCATGATAACTTAAGGCTTTAATAAAAGTCACTTGTGTTTGTACAAGTGAATAGAGGTTTTTACCTCAAATAAAATACAGAAGATGACCTACAGAAAATTGCCAGTAGTAGAATTCAGACTTGTCAACTAGTGTCATTTATTCTGGTACAGTCTGAAGTTGCTAAGCTGTGAGAGAGACCACTGACAGAAGCAGGAGAACTGGTGTGTGTAGCACAGCAGTGAAAGAGAGCAATGCAGGATTTCTCAGTGTTTAAAGCTGTTGAATTTGTTCCTTGGTTCACTTTCTTACACACGTTCTTACACACGTGTAGGCTTTCCTTTATATTTCCCGGGTGTTTCTGATCCTGCACTGGTCCAAATAGACATATATCTTACTATCATCTGTCATCCCATTGAAATAAATGGGAGTAAAGACCTGTGGGTACAAACCCTTTGTAGGATCAGGAGCTTGTATCAGTTTACTGAAGTTGAATTTTTGTATTTATTTGGGAAGCCTGTCAAGTGCCCTTGCTTTCTTACCTGCTTTTTAAATACGTGGCCTAATTGGGAATATAAACTATTTTATTAGCACACATTTCTGTTCCTCCTCCTCCTGGAGCCCCGCCAGCACCACCACTGCCACCACCTCTCCCGATGGGCAGTCTGATAGGTGAGATTTGTGTCAATGCTGAAGTGATTGCAGTCGCACTGCATAATCAATAATCATCTCTTCCTAATGGACTTAGTGAAGCTGTTTCTCTCATCTGTACTGGGGTCTACATGATTTTAACATAAAAATCAGTTCTGATGTGATTTTTTTTCTTTAAACAAATCTAATCTCCACTAACTTCCTGTGGTTAAAGCCTCTGAAGGTAAATGTACAAGGTATGGGGGAAAATCTGCTAGTTGCTTGAAATCTCTGTTCCCAATAAAGCTAAGGTCCAATCTGTCTGATCTGAAAGAACTCAAAATCAGCTGGAACATTGCCATTCTGCTGTATCGCTCTTACAGTTGAAACTAAGCTGCTATGGTTGCACTCTCACTTAAAAATGGTAGCTGATGTGTAGGATGATGTGCGTATTCTGTCCTGTGGGAAAAAGGTGACTGAAAAGCAGAAGTGTCTGTCACAGTGGCTTGGGTTTGATCCTGTAATGCTGCAGGCAGATACCAGACTGGAAGACTTTATGATACAACCTGACAGTTCTTGAAAAAATGCTTCAAACACTACATGTTGCTGTTAGGAAAGGGTTTAAAAGTAATAAGTATAAAAACACACAGACCTCTCCCTTTCCTATCACAGACTGATGTTAAAATTCATAGATCTTGTTATGAAACCAGCTTTGGAGGCTTTGACTCATGTAACCCTTTGCACTTTCTCTTACTGAAGTGTTAAGTGAAAGTGACTTTGGATGGCACTACAGGACTGCAAACTTCTGACCGCGCACCGTGCTGTGCGTCTGCGTTTTGTATATATTTTTATTTGTCTATATAAGATATATACATATGTATTTAAAAGTACAAAACATTTTATTGCAAAACAGTTTTTGCATTCAAAAACTGCAGAGTTGTGCATTGATCCATGTGACCTCAACGTTTGAGATTCATTAGTTTGCAAGGCTTGATGCTTTCATTTATCTGTCAGAGGTGAATGCAAAAAGAGAACTTAAATTGTTTTATTAACCTTGGCTTTTGTGCAGCAAGCATGGGGAAGGTAAAAATGGGTATCCATCTTGAAGAATGAGTGACATGTCTTTCTGACAGCCTGCACTGGTGATTCTGATCTATTAGAAGTGCAAATTCCATGAATATAAAAGCACAGCTAGCAAATATGATTGGTGAATGTGCCAAGCGTCTGAAGCTCGTGACATTTATTTTACTATTTTATTAGAGCATTTTTTAATATTTGATTGGAGACAAATTCTGGTTCACAATGGAGAACATTTGCTTTGAGCAGAATGTGTGATTTTCTGTGTGCGCTTTTCAATAAAGGGTATTGCATGTAGAATTACTGAGATATGCTTAGGAGCTGGAAGCTGGTCCAAGTTTCCAACCCCATCCAGACTGTCAAAGTAGTTATCAGCATTTCTCAAATGCCCTTTATATGAATGTTCTTTTATGTCCTGTGTATGTTTTCTCATTATTGATTATAACAGAGATGTTTGTCTTCTGTTAATCTCCTGTTACTGTCTTAATTTATTGGTGATGTGTGGTCAAATAATTCCCAGGTTCTGGGCTTTTTCTGTTTTCTGCGTTCTATCCCAAGTAATGCTCTGCTCAAGTCTTTTCCTTGGTTCCTCTGGCTAATGCTTTTCAGCTGCTCCAGGTTCAGCTCCTGGTTCCCAGTATGGCACAATGACCAGGCAAATCTCGCGGCACAACTCTACCACTTCTTCAGCATCTTCTGGTGGATACAGACGGAATCCTACTGTGACTGCCCCATTTTCTGCTCAACCTCATGTTAATGGCGGGCCTCTTTATTCTCAAAATTCAAGTAAGCTTCTGAGCTCTGAAATCAAAAACTGTTTTGAGCAAAATGATTGTAAAAGCATGCATGGCATTTTAATTCATTTGTGAAGAGCATCAATAAGATTATTGCTTTCTTTCCTGAAATAGAAGGAAAAACAAACAAGAAAAACTCTAAGTTGTACAGAGATTGTACTATATGCGATTTCACTGTTTTTCCCCTCTGAGTTGTTTGCTGTTACTCACAACGAGAAATTATGATGATTGCCTGTCTAATTGTGGGCACATTATACTTAGCATTTCAGGTGTGCTTGGAGAACATAAACTAAAACCAGATTTTTTGCAGGAGACCTAATGTGGTTGTAGCACACTTCCTCCACTACTGGACTAGTGGCAAGAGAGTGCTATCGGAGCACAATGCTCATAAAACAAGCTTTTCCTCTTACTCAGTATCACCCTGTCTCTGTCTTGTTTTCAAATCCTATTTCTGTCTCCAGATTTCTCTTTTGTTCTTCACTTTAAACTTGACTGTTAGAGAAGGGATGAGGAGTTCAGTCTCTTTTCTTCTTAACAAATTGCTCCTCTGTGCTTCTACACCAATAGTAGAGATGGAAATGAGTGAGGGATGGGATGCCCCATCTCTAGAGGCATTCAAGGCCAGGCTGGATGTGGCTCTGTCTGGGCAGCCTGGTCTAGTGGTTGGCAACTGTGCACATAGCAGGGGGGGGTTGAAACTAGATGATCACTGTGGTCCTTTTCAACCCAGCCCACTCTATGATTCTATGCAGTAGGCAGCTGAGCCTGGTTTTAGTCAGCAGGGTTATGCCTAACCACAGAACATGGCAAGCAAGGTTGGCTGCAGAAAGTTCTGCAAAAGAGGGATCTACTAGAATCTTGGTGGAAAGCTATGTTTAGATCAGGGACTTTTTTTTACTGTTTTCAGTCCAAAATTATCATTCCTGAAATTCTTCCTTACTGAAAACAGCAAGGATCATTTTGACCAGATATACGTAGAGGAGTGATTGTACTCACGTGGTTTCTAGTGCTGTGCCAACTCTAAACTTCAGGGTGGTATTCCTTTAAAAAGCAATGTTGATGTTTGGGCTGAAGATCTCTACAGACCAGTGCTGCCTGGTAGTATACTTATTCTTAAGGAAAGAATACATAGACAATACTTAAGACACCAGGGTGAAACATTTTCTCAGTGGTTTACGAGTACAACATTAGTCCAAGAACGTCTTTCTATGCAGGCACAGTACCTATCTACTTTTTTTTTTTTCTTCCCCCTTCCTAATTTTCAGACTGACTCTTCATTTTCTTCCACACTCCTGCTCCCCCAAAATTAATTGTCCATAGTAACAGAAACCCATCCTGCTCCAACAGTTGTGTTCTGATGAATAAACAGGACTTCTGGAAACAGTCATCTTGAATGCTCTGCACACCACTATTTCTGAACATTTGGAGTTTTCCAAAGCAATTTTTTGCTCAAATGCAGGTGCTGTTCCTCAGTCCGGCATCTCTGGTGTTTTCAAAATACTGATTGTCAAAATTTTTTTGAACAGTATTTTGATGATGGGTGTGTTTTTTCTACCTTAAACTGTTTTTTTTCTCTGTTTCTGTAACTGCTGATTTTTTTAATGCTACTGTCTTGACATTAGATCTAGGTTCCACGTTTCCTTAAGGTTTTACTTCTCATGCTAACAAATATTCTGTTTTTTTCTTAGATGTTTACTTCAATTTTGTGAGAAACCTGTTTGTTGTCCCTCTTTTATTGGTTGTTTCCCTCATTCAGTTGATTTGATTATTGGTTTTGTAATGAACTAAATGCTTCATTTTTATTCATCAAACATTAATCTTAGTCATGGCTTTATTTAAAACTGTTGCTTACTTGGAAGTACAGAACCTCTTTCAAATTTGATTCCAACTGGATTATGCTGCTGAATTCCCATCTTCACAGGAATTCTCTGTTTTGATGCAAGAGAAATTCTCCTGAGAAGAGGCACAGTGTAAACAAATGAGTCCATGTTCTGTTGTTCTTTTCTTTTTTGTTTGCTTTTTTCTCCCTCCTCCCCACCTTCACTGCTGTCCCACCAGCACTGATACTTTATGTGGCACGTCCCACTTCCACCAGACCTCTCTGCTGTGTGCAGAAGGAAAAGCTGAACACCTCAGCTGTCAACACAGCAGGGCTGAGCGCTGGTTCAGTGTTTCCTGTCTCATGTCTCACTGAGCAGGGCCGTGCTTCAGGGGAAACAAGAAGCCTTTGCCACTTAACAACTTTGCAGTTCTTAAGTTGCAGGGTGCCTCTAGCCACAGAGGACTTAATAACTTGAAATAAAACACCGTTCAGCTCAAAACCTACCTAGTTTCCTTCCAACAAGCAACAAGTCCCTTTTTATATGCGGAACAACAACGCTGTGAGCTGTCCCTTGTCCCCATCCCCAGCAAAATTACAGGAGGTGCTCTGTACGAGTACTGACATCACAGCATTGTTTCCTTTGTAAAGTCGCTGTCTTTATTCTGTGTCAGTGCTGTTTTGCCGCATTTGATGTAGCTCTCTGCTCTGATGGTAGAGGAGGAGTCCAGAATCCTCCACACCACCACCTCCTCTTCTGGCCGCACACTTTATACAGAGAACTCCTGGATCTGAGCAATTGTGAGCACAATGAGAAGCTCAGCACTGCGTGCTGCCTGAGCCCCCCGCGCTCACCCCAGGAGCTCCCCACTGTGGGCTGAACTCTGCTTTGTGCTCAGATGGATGCGGGCAGGTTTTGCTTTTTGGGCCTTGATTGGCTAGCCACGAATTCAGCCCCGTTGGAAACACAAGCTTGAAGAAGGTTCTTCTGTGTGTGTGTTCTTGTTGTTCTTGACATACTTTGTTTTGTGGTCCTCGTTACTGACGGCTGCTTTTGTTTGTTTCCTTTTTTTTTTTCCCCCGTGTCCGTTTGACTTTCCCCATCTGGTGTGTGCCTTGCTACCAGTTTCTATTGCTCCACCCCCTCCCCCTATGCCTCAGTTGACTCCACAGATACCTCTCACAGGCTTCGTGGCCAGGGTGCAGGAAAACAGTAAGTTTGGACAAGCTGAGCTATTAAAGGGTAGAGCCTCCTTCCTTCTAGCATGCATGGCTGGCAAGTCAGACTCTCTTTTGTTTCCTTTTCCAGAAGCTAATACCATCTTGCGTTGTAGTGTCAATATGCTATTGGAGCTGAAGGGCACACTCGTCAATATTTTATAACACGTGCATGATTATTACTGACCCATTTAAGTTCCAAACTGCAAATTTATTAAAGAAATACAGTGTGAAATATGTGGCATCTGCTTCATCTGAATGTAGAAGTGTATCTTAATTAAAATATTAATTTCATGTTGAATCATCCTGCCTGAGGCTTTTTTGGTAGGGATAATTGATTAGTTTTTATTAGAAGGCTTATGCAGACTGTCAAAATATGTACTATGCAATCATTGACTCCAATACTGCGGTAGTTTTTGGGGAGCCACACAGGCAATTGAAAATGTGCAGTCTTACGATCTAATGCCATTACAAAGGAGCTCCTGAGGTATTTCTCCTCTCGCCTGCCTTTCATTCTCCATTGCTTTGTGTCCTGTAGCCAGATTTCCCTACTGAGCTGCTTACAGCATAGCTCTGTGGATAGATTTGTGAGAGATGCTCCCTGGCTGTGATCTGTTTTCCACTGCTATCTCTGCTTTTACCATTATTGCTTGATTCATTTCAGGTGAGTGTTCCTATCCCGAATGCTAGTGCAGGGGTAAAGTCTTGCTCCTGCTGTGAGTTCATCTTTGTTCCAGGAGAATGTTGTTGTTTTGTAAACAAAAGAAAGAATGCAATACAGGTAGGGCATGAAAGGAGTATAACGCATTCTTAAGGCATTTGGGAATCGTGGTGGAGTCTGCTAGAATCTCAGGGACTGCTACTGTGCAGTGATGCTCCAGGATATGCTGAGGGGCCCTCAGCGCTGATCAGTGCTGCTATGCAGCTTCCTGTATGAGCTTAGTTCTCATATTGTGAGTATTTCCCCAGGTGTAAGAAGCATCTCTGTGGTTCCCATTCAGAAAGAAGGTATTTTGGTGTTATGTTACATGAATGCTAAGAATCATGTTTATGTAGACTAGCATGCCACAAAATTGACATGCCTTCCCAAAATGCAAAGTGTAGAGGTAGATGTACTAAAGATGAAAGGTACAAAATGTCTTCACTTGCAGATAAGCTTGAGAAAATTGACACCTGCTTCTGAATTGTTCCAAGTATTGTCCTCCTGGAGATAACACAGCACTTGGGAGAGCAGAGGTGGAAGGGACAGACTTATTTGTCTGTGTCACAATGAAAATTAAAGCTGACTTGTGAATGAGATTGCAGCAGAAAATAGCTCAAAATGTGGTCTAGGAATTGTTCTGTTTATTTTCTTTCTTTAATAGTCCACGAGGTTTGAAAGTTCTCTAATGAGTATGGCTTTGAGCTGCTGCTGCTGCCTTGTTTCAGAGGTGGGAGTGCGTGTGGCAGCTGTGCACACACTCAGTAGAACTGGCTGCAGGGGACCTTCAACTGTCTTGTTTTCTGCAGCACAATCACAGGAAGTGGAGTAACAGAGACACGGGTAGGCTTGTCTCTTATGGGAAAAGTCTTTCTTTCCTTTTCATAAAGATTGGTGGGTTTGGAAAGCATCCTCTGTGTGCTGTGGACTCCTTTCAGACTTTTTCTAGGGCAGGGGATTAGAAAATGCTCAAGGCCTGTTCTTTTTTCCTGCGCCCTGTGCCCAAGCCATGGGTGTCTCCTGCAGAGAGGTTTAGCAGTGTGCCCAGGGACCAGCGACTAGCTGTCAGCTGCTGCACTCTCACACCTGCTCTGTTAAAGATGGGTCTGCAGGGCCCCACTTAACAACAGGGATGTGAACACAAGCTAGAGAAAATGCTTCAATTTGGAGCAATATTAAGTCCGGTCTCTGTACCGGGCCCTGTACCCTTCCTCATTTGGAGTACTTCTGTATGCCATTTTTTTCCCCTAGAAAAATTGATGCTGTTCCTGATTTTGCCTGGTTGAGTTCAGAACCAGGCAGTGTGTAGGTTACAATCCCAGAGGTGGGGACATGTGCTGGGGTGACACTTGTCTGATTTTCTGTTCCGTTTTCTCCCCTTGTATAAATGTGATGTTGAACTGTTTTACACATTTCCCATAAAACACGCACTGTGAGCACAGCATTTTGGTTAGGGTGTGTGTTGGCACTTCCACACTCACATTTCCTGCCCTCTTCTGTTCTTGTCAAATAAGCATCTTCACTGTTGAATAAATACAGCCTTTATTAAGGTAAGGATTTCTCAGTATCTCAAAGTATTGTTGTTCAATACTTTTCTTTTCCTGGCTGTAGCTGGATACTAAGGATAGAAGTATATTTGGTGAAAGATGTGCTGAAAAGAGCGCACAAACCCTGTGTATTTATAAATAGTGCTGTCATGTGCCTGTGGTGTAATAACGAAGCCTGCCTGTGAGTGCTGCTCGGTAATGCAGGCAAGACAGAGCGCTCAGTTGGACAGAGACTTTGTTAATCTGTCTCCAAGTGACATCAGTGGGTTTCTGTATGGAAGAGAAATTGCTAACACAGTGGCAGCTGCCTCCTGCTGCAAGGCTGTGGGGCACGAAGCTCGGCTAGCCACACTGTGGGGAGCTGTGATTGAAGTGACAGCAGTGCCTTGGGAGCTGTGGCCTTCTCCCATCACAGCATAGCCTCTCTGGCACAGCTAGAACTTGAGAGCTGCGCTGAGCTGTGTTGCTGAGGACCAAAGGTTAGTCACTGGTTAGTAGTGGCCAGGCAGAAGTGAAGAGCGGTAAAGCAAACAAATGTAACTAGCAATAGCTAGAGCTTCACTCCGTGCTGTGTTCTTTCCTTGCTTTCCAGCTTGTCTTTCTTGAAGGTAGCAGTGTTCTGGAGCACATGCCCTGCTCTTTCAGTCATGCCTTCTCAGAGCAGTGGATTTCAGCCTCTGTCTGCGTTTCATATGCAGACTTCCAGATTGCTTGTCATTAAATCTGTGTGCTTATACAGCAGTGCTGAGCTTGGTGATGGTTCCTTACAGTAACTCCCACCCAGGTTTGTGTGTAGTAGCACCAGATCCAGGGAATGAGATGGGCAGCCCGGTGTCTCGTATTTGAGATCTCTCTCCCCCCTGTTCTGCCAGCTGCTCTGAATGTTACTAAGATCTGTTTGAAAGAGTGATTTGTTCCGTAATGGCTTTCTCTTTTCCCTTTCCCAAAGCAACCTGTAATTGTGCTGATTGGAGAGTCTCAGGGCAGGGATTTGACATTCTGGATTACTCACTTAATTCCTTGAGCACTTTTTCCCAAAGAGCAGCAGCTGCCTGTTGTAGTTTCCCATTTGTTAACTGTATCCTGCATGTGTGCATACACACAAGCCAGTCTACAGGATACTGATCAGTACAAAGCTTTTCTTCCACAGAAAGATCGCTTGGCTTTTTCCCACTTGGTTAAATCTGAAGCCCAGTCTCGTCCCTTTTTTGTGATCTATACCAGATCTTTTTGCCCTCTTAGGGCTAGCTCTGACAGAAGGAATCCAAAGAAGCAGTGTTCACAAACAAATTAAAGTGACTGTACAGGCAAAGGCTTTGTGCAGAACGAATTGTGCTGCTGGCTGGCCAGCAGCCGCTGCTGCCCGGCTCAGAGGTGCTGCTTGCAGTGCTCCCACAGCTTCCGCTGCAGCCAGCCCTCAGCATGGCCAGCGAGCTGGGCTGCCCGCTGCTGGTGTTCAGCTTATGACCTGCAGCATGTGCTTTGACTCTAGTAGCATCTCTATGTAGATCTGACCACTAATAACAAATGTAGCTGCGTGTTGTAGCTGTTAATACAAAGCCTCTGTTTCTAATCAGTGCATGGTATTATAGCGCATGCTATGTGTGTTGTCATCCCCGCCCCTTTTATTTACAGTCTACAGCCTCAGGTTTGTTTATATCTGCACGCTGGTTTTCATGTAAAAAAAACTTTCCCAACGTTTCCAGTTGCCGATAGCCCGACTCCTCCCCCCCCGCCGCCCCCCGACGAGATGCCAATGTTCGATGAT
>JAOWBP010059509.1:0-38681 GCA_028571105.1 Tragopan temminckii
AATGATGATTATAATAATTATATTTAGTTCAGGTCCATGTCTAATCTGGTTCATGATGTATTTGTCTCGGTTTTTTTCAGTGTGTGTTGTTATGTGGTATTTGCTGTATCGTACGTGTGATTGTTATGGCTTGACGAATCTTGGCCCGAATTTATGTTGTGGTTGTTGTTAGGTTTTGTTGTCTGTTATTAACGAAGAGAGAGAGAGAGAGAGAGAGAGAGAGAGAGAGAGAGAGAGAGAACCAGACGACAACCTGGATACAAATCAAAAAACGAAACATAAAACATTTTGGAATGTGCAATGTCTATATGTCTCTATACATGTGTGTGTCTATGTGTGCATTTATACCCTTTCTGGTTTCTGGTTGAATTCGTGATTTAAATTCATTTATGGAGATTAAATATAACAGAAAATATAATAAATAATATCCAACCAGACCTAACGCATACACACATCAAACTTTTAAACACGTTTTGCCATAACCATAAGATTTCACTATTTTTTGAATACAGAATTTTCTGAATCAATTAATGAATATTCAATGGAATATTTAAAAAATGGCCATTGATGTGGTTTATGATGAACAACATTGTTTTTTTACTAATAGACAATAAAAAATTTGAAATGTTGAAAAGTCGTCACATCCCCTTTCCACAGGCACAAACACAGAAAAAGTCATTATCATCTTAAAGCTGTTGTGGATGATGATTTGCCCACATACGCCATTTTCAATCTCTTAGCTTTATTTTCTAGTCAGTTAGTTATATATTTTTTGTAGTGGATCATCATCATCATCATTATGATGTTCATCACGACTTAGCCTTGGTTTGTCATCATCATCGTTGCGCTGCTGTTTGTTGATTTTTTTGTTGTTTTTCGTCGTCAAATTTTAGACAAGCCGCATCCAATAATACACAATATACACGTTTAAACAGGAGACAGGATGCTAAAACGTTGTTGTGGTTGATAATAAAATTCATTTTGTTTTCTCCACCAACACTTTGTTAATAATAACGAGTTGCAATCGTTTTCAAGCTATTCTCCAACTACCTCTATTCTTGTTGTCCCATTGTCTTCTTAAAATACATTGTGTCTATGAAAGAAGTGTGCTATAATAATCTGTTTTCAATTTTCATTGACATTGGTTTTTGTTGTTGTTTTTTGCAGTTATAGTGAGAATTTCAGTCATTACATTTCAATTTAGATTGCTTTTATTCGTTTTTATTGCCGTGTGTGTGTGTGTTTTGTCGTTTTGCCAACCAACACGACAAAAATCGATTTTCACTTTCACTTTCCAATCAATCAATCATTTAAATTTTTGTTTCTCGTTTATTTGATTTGATGTCGTAGAATTATTAAGCCAAAATAACAGAATGTAATTGTCAAATGGGAAACTTTTTTTACGTACCTGTGTGGATGTGGGTTCTTGTTTTTTGCGTTTGCGCGTGTTTTAACTAATCGGTCTTGTTGTGTTTCATGAACAAAATTATTACAGAAAAAAACTAATCCTAAAGTCATTGTAGACCTCGAATTACCTGTGCGTTAATGAACCGAAAAAGTTGACTTTTTTCCAAACTTTCTGCGGTATTTTTTGCTTGTTTGCAGAGCGAAACTTTTACTTGATTATTTTATTATTATTTCCCTGTATTTTTATACCTGGACAATCTTTCACTAACTTTTGTGATTATGATTTAAGAAGGCAAGAAAAAATATATTCATTCTATTCTTCTAATTTTTTTTCTGAATCTTGCTCTTCATCGCTTGTCTGTCTGTCTTTCTGTGTGTGTCTTTATTTAGAATTGTTCTTTTAGTCTAATCGTCAAGGTTGAAAACGATTCAATTTGACTGCTGCAACAACAATCCAGCCAGCAGTAAAACAATTGTTTTCAAATTTTTGTTTTCTTATAAAAGAAAGTCTTCTTCTTATTGTTTGATTGTTATTTCCATTAGCTACTGCTGTGTTCCACACACACACACAACACTATTTGTTCTATGTGTGTTTTTTGTCACTTGTTGAATTCTAAAAACAACAACAACGATCAAATAACTAAATAATCGTCTTATATCGAATTACGATGGAGAGAGAAAGATTCAAGGAAAATCTATGCTAATGGATTCGATATATTTTGTCTTCTTTAGACTTGGTTATTTGATTTATTCTTATTTGTTTTTCTAATTTGATTTGTTCTTGTTGTGTAAATAAATGTAGATTGAATATTTGGTGTGTAGGATTGTTTGCTTAATTTTTTTCTGTTCAACAAGCAAAAAAAAACAAAAGAACGAGTTAGAAAAAAAGAATCTATAATTTGGCCTTTTGTTATAATTCACTTTCAATGATTTATTTTCATTTTTTTAAACAGATTGAAGCAAAAATTTCCAGAATTTTTATTTTTCTAGATTTTGAATTCTCTTTGTATTACTCATATATCAATTGATTATTCATTTCAGTTGATTGTTACCAGTTTTTACCATTGGCAATCGGCTTTGGGCAATAGGATGAGTGATCAAATTTCACAAGAGAAAGAAAATTCTACCTGAGAAATGATTATTTTTGAGAGAAAGAGGCAATTATTTACCAATTATTATCATCATTTCTTGTCGATCAATTTTGTGTTCAACGTCTTAAATCAATAATAAAAAAACCTGTTGCACCCACTTGTTTTTTTCTGAATTGGCCAATTCTGCCAAAAGCACAATTCTTTTAAACAGGAAGAAGTTCTATTTTCCGTGAAATTGTGAAATTTATCCATCCAGAAAAAGCTTAATTAATTAATTAATTGACAATTAATATTTTGATTTAACTTTGTCTCTAATTTTTGGTTAGAAACAAGATTTGTTGTCATTGATAAATATCAGCAACCACCAACTGCGTGCTTTTTTGTTCATTCAAA
Source organism: Tragopan temminckii (assembly GCA_028571105.1). NCBI lineage: Eukaryota > Metazoa > Chordata > Aves > Galliformes > Phasianidae > Tragopan > Tragopan temminckii. Next base: position 2,892 of record JAOWBP010059509.1, read on the forward strand.
TAAATTTGTCCTCATCAACGCTAACAACAAAATTGGACATTTGGGGTTATAATTTTATTAATTATTTTTTTACTTTAATTATTATATCATATTCAGACCAATTATTATATTTGGTTGCTTGGTTGCTACTGCTGCTTCAATCATAATTTTTCATTCAGCTATTCATATATTTCGGAATCTAGTTTTGGCATCTTATTTATCTTAAGTTGAATTTTTTTGGATTGGGAATTTTTTTAATTCAGTAATCTTTGCTTGTTGCCAAAGAAAAATGATTTAAATCAGCTTGAGAGAGAGAAATGTCAAGAAAATGAATATTGAAAATAAAATCTAAAAAAGATTTAGCTTCTCGAAAGAAGCTTGTTTGCTTGTTGATCACAGACTGGTTCGTTTTTTTAATCTCTTGTGTGTTTTTTTTTAATTTTTATTTTTCTTCTGCAAAAAATAAACAGCATACTGACTGATAGACTCTAAAGGTTAGCAAAAAGCAAAATAAAGGTGAAAATTTGTTAATGTAAAATGTAACAGATAGACAGAAAGAATATATTCACATTATGCATGACAGAGAGAACTTTATAACTTGATTTTTTTTGGTTATTTTTCGATAAAATTATTTATTTCTATATAAATGGTATGGGTATGTTAACGAATTACATTCAAACATACAGAAAATTTAATTGAAGAATTAACAAACCGGAAAAATTACGCCATGTTTGATCATCTTTTATACATTTTTTGTTAGAATTCTTTAGAAAAATTGAGTTGTTTCCAAATAAAAAAAATTATTAAAAAAATTGATTTATTATAATTTGTTCATTACAAAAATTATTAATTATTTTATTGGATGATTGGTGTTTTTTTCAAGTGAATCCATAATAATTTTTTTTAAAAAGCCATGCTATATGTTATTAAATAAAAAATGAGATCCTTGTACTTTGGTTGTTTGAATAAATTATTCCAGTTTGTTGTTTCGATACATTTTAATTTGGAAAAATTCTCTAAAATAAAAATTAACCGGACACTTTTGTTGATGGATTTGTTGTGGCTTATCATCAAATTTATTCAATAAGGTGCCCCAATATTTCTAGAGCAAAAAAAACAAATTGATTCATATAAAACTACAGAATCAATTTGTTTGTTATCTGTTGCTAACATTTTACCATTTTTTTATTTAATTTTTTAAAGGTTTGGTGATGATAAATTTGAAAATGTTGTCTGCTAAATCATAGGTTATAATCGTTCGTTTCCTGGACGATATTTTATGGTGAACTTAAAAAAATAGTAATCCTTTGATGGTTTGTAAGCGAGAGGACATCTCTATCTCTAACTGAGACCCAAAAGTGAATCAGATTATAGATCAAAAAGTGTAGTCTCTCTCATATGGTTTTTAGGATTTTTTAATGATGAGAACTAATTTTTTCCTGTCTTGAATTATTACATTGGCATTATTTACCCTTCTATACCTTGAAACATGGCTTTATTATTAGCTCTCTTATGTTATGAAACAAAAAGATTTTTATTATTATTATTTAAAGAAAAAAGTATACAATTTTTACGTTCATATTGCGTGTTAACGACAAAAAAATTCAAAAGTAGCAACCATGCATTTGATCTGAAAACGAATCATCACAACTTTATTATTATTATGATTATATTTCATTACATTTTCAGTCTAGTATGTTTTTTTATTATTTGCTAAAATGCTTTATATTTTTATCCAGTTGAGATGTTAGTGTGTTTTTTCGCTATTAAATTTTTTCTTGTAATTAGAGATCCAACAACAACAAGATAGTGGATCATTTATTTATCGTCTGAAAAAAGAACAGATGCTAGTGTGTGTTTTTTTTGCTAATAATAAAATGTAGTACTGCTATAATGTGTCTTGCACAACCAGAATTTGATAAAGTTTGAATATATTAAAATAAAGGTTTATTTTACCTGAAAAAAACATTTATTTATACCTGGTAGTCAAATTTCAATAAAATGTAATAATAAAAAAACAAATAAATGAATTATATGCTTTGAAATTACGTTATTTTTGATGTTGAAAATTTTGTCCCTTAAAGTACACTCATTACTCTTGTTGACTACTGACCTAGCTGAGTTTGGAGAAAATTCACAAATTGCAAAAACAATTTCAGGCACCCTTTTCTCATTAATTATGGAATTATATTTTTATAAATGAAAAAAGAAATTTTAATTACTTTATTATTATTTCAATCATAAATATCACCGAAGGGCCTAGGTCCAACTTAGAAAGCGAAAAACGAGTCGGATAGATGGATAGGCGCTTCAACATTAAAGAAATCGGTGATTACGGGCTCTTTTTTATTTTTCTATATATTCATGCTTTTTATTTGAAATTACATTTTTTTGTTAAATGACATCAAAGTATCATCAAATGAATATACGGGGAAATCAAATCAATTTAAAAACTTCTCTCTCTCTCTCTCTCTCTCTTACGCTCATTCATTCTAAGTGAATTATAACATAAAAAGGTAGATAGTTAAAATTGCTAATTGATCAAGTCGGCCTCATCATAATCTAATAGAGGTCTGTTCATTCAACTGTCAGTTGCATTGATGATTTTATACATTTTTCTTGGTTTCTCATGAAAGTGTTGATCATAGATCATTCACCATCTTTTTTGTGATACTTTGACCATTTCTTCAGAGATGATAATAAGGTTTTTATTATAGTAAAAAACAATGATTTAGCCAAAACTTTAATTTTGATTAATGGATATTTGGGTTGCCATGGTCGAGTTTTCATTTCATCATCACCAGATATCTGGGTGGTGTATATTCACTGTTATTATCTCTATCTCTACCAAACGAAAAAAATTATCAATTTAACATAGTCGTCCAATTAACCCTTTTCTAATCTAGTTTGTCATTAAACTCGATGTCTCATGTAATTGTGATGTGATTTATTCTATTGGTAATTATGATGAAATAATGATGAGAACCAAGCAACAAAAATGGTCTTCTTTTAAATTGATGTTTTGTAATAAAGACATCTTCATTATTATCTTAAATGTTTTATTGTTGGTCGTTTGGATGGTCTGTTTTTTGTTGTTACAATTAACAACTGTTGATGAAAATTAATTAATTGCAATGAACAAAAAACATATACAGTTGTATATATTGAAGTAGCGGGCGGTTGTTGTGGTTGTGGTAATAATAATAAATTTCATAATTATCAACACGTTTTCAGAAGTTGTTTTCGTTGTTCATAATTTGTTATTGTCATTTGTTCGTAAATCCAAATGGCATCTCAAAGTTATATAAGCAAATATGTCTGTGTCCAAGTGTGGGAAAATAGTACACCACAAGTCTTAAAAGACATTGTATTACATTTTTTCTTTCTCATTTTTGTTTTTTGTTTCAACTTTGAATGAAACTTTTAAAAAAATGTTCGCAGGTTCTTTGTTCCAAGATGATATTCAACAGGTGATAATAATTTATGATTTCTTTTTTCATCATCATCATCATTAGCCACACAAATAGGCCATACAAATCATTTAAAATTTTAAAAAAAATTCATCTTATTATTTAATTTAATATTGGGATTTTTTAAATTTAAAAAAATTATACGACAAATCTGTTGACCTTTTATCGATTGGTCTGGATTATTCTTGCGAAAGAACTTGAAAATATTTCAAGTGTCATCGATAATTCCATCATCGATGGTGAGTTTTATTTTATGATTAGGAAACAGTGACCTGAACCACAAAACCACACTGTTTTTGGTTTGGGCGCAATGTTTACAGAAAAAAATATCATGCATTTATTTATTCATCATTCTTTAACATTTATTCATTCATTAAATTTTTCATTTATTTACAGTAATAATTTATAACAATATAAAATGCATGGTTGAATGAATAGAATAGAATAGAATGTTGTTGTTGTTTTTAATATAAATGACAATGGATGCGCACGATGCATGTTACTTGTTGTCTGCTTGTCTGGACGTTCCAATTTCCATAAATGTTCATATATGTCTGTGTATGTGTGTGTGTGGTAAATAAATAAAAGCATAAACATCACAAAAACAGACACGTGTTATACTTTTTTTACTCAATTTGGATGGATGACTGACTTAGTGATGGAATGAAACGGAACAGAAGAAACAACATTATGCACACGTCCATCCAACTGCTTTATTATTATTATTATTATTATGGCATGGAGTATTTTTTTCAATGATAAAAAATATGATGACGGATTGGAACAAATGGAAATAAAAACAAACTGAAGAGAAAAAAAGATTCATCATCATATAAAATGCAATTAAAATATGAACCATTTGATGATATAGAATTTTTGTTTTCTCTCGCACTCACACACACACTTTATTTTCATTCATAATCAAATTTTCTATTGTTTTTTGGCTTGCCTGTTAAAATATGGTGATGTTCTTCATTTTCTTTCAGTGTGTTAATCTCTTCATCAAATGATGATGATTTGATGATGAATTTATGTGATAATCCATATTGTGATTTAAAGCTCTCATTTGTGATCTGACAAAGAGAGTGAGTGAGTGAGAGAGATCCTTTTAGATCCAGATGAATAATAATTGTCCTCTCCTACATTTTTTCATAAATGCTAGAATTCTTCTTCATTTTTTTCATTTTGATTTATGTCGTTTTTGAATTAGGTCTAATTTTTTTGTTTTGTTTGTATGATTTAGTTTTATTATTTGTTCTTGTTTTTTTATGGATCAATGCTAAACAAATGCTGGTGTGGGCGCATCATGTTTCATCATTTTATATTAAGCATCAGTAGCATCATTATTCATTATATTTTCACTTTTTTTTAAAAAAAAAGCTACAAATTTAGCCTTGTAGCCATTTTCTATTTAAATGTTTCATTTAGAGGACCCCTTTTAGGCAAAAAGCATTGGCCAAACACATACACACAGAAAAGGTAAATCTATTGTCGAAATCAATTTTCTCAAATTTAAAGAAAACAGAGTTCATAAAAAAAGGAACACATTTTTTACTGCTAATAATAATTTTTTTGCATCATAAAAATATATTGAAAAATGTATTAGTTATGTAATAATGTAACAAAGTTTCTTTAAAAAAAAACTTACGAAAAAAGGTTTTGTTTTGTTGTTTTTTGGTCTGGCAATGGGATTTTCTCTTCTTGTGTTTTTTTATATATTCGTTTATGACTGAATATTATTGAAAGAAAAATACTCGCGAATAGTATTATAAAAAAAATCATTGCCATCGATATGATACGGTTCCCTGCGTTTTCACCTGGATGCTCATTATTACTCCTGAAGAAGAAGAAGAAAAATTCTTGTTATCTTTTTTGTTGTTGTTGGTTGGTTGTGTGTGATTTGAAAATTACAAATTTGTTTGTTTCAATTCATTATCAGTCGGTTGATCGGTCCGACGGTCTGTCGGCTTGGCGTCGTCAGTCAGTCAGTCTGTTTATTATTAACGTCATTATTAGTCGATTTATATTCCAACAAAAAATATTTAAAAAAAATCACCAAAATGAGAACATCAAATGTTGTTGTTGTTTGAACCTTTCAATCCTAAGTGCCTAAGTCACTTAAACATAGTGTGGATAAGTTATTAGTATCAGATTTTTATTATTGGTTCATGTGTCTTTGTTTTTGTTTTTTTCTGGTCGGATATATACGCAGACAAATTATGATATTTTATCCCATGTCCAACATAAACAACACACAAATGATGAAGATTGTTTCAAATGGACTCTCTATTTTTTTCCGAATACGAAAAAGAGAAAATATGTTAGGAACCACTAAGATGAAGATGCTTTTCATCAAAGTTTAATTATCATCACCATACCAGGTTGCATTTGTTTTTTTGTGTGTGTGTGTTGATTATGTGATGATCTAGTTTGCAAACCAAATAAGAAACAAACAGATGTGTGATGATGAAAATAAATGAACAAAATAAAGCAGAAAGAATAGCTTTTTTGTGCATTCTCCCAAGATGAGAACTTGATGATCTTTTTGCATATTTTTTCTTTTTCTTTCTTGTTGCTGTTGGCTAACTTCAACTCGTTCACTTACTCAATTTTCGGTTAAATGTGTTAAACGTTATTGTTGTTCTTATTCAGCTATATCCGATTATATATTAAAAAAAGTTTTTTAAATAATATTTTTTCCATATAAAAAAATTATATGGCGACGTTCCAACAAAGGTTGATATGCACTGTCATTGTTTTTTGTTTCTCTCGTCGTTTGTTATTGCATTGAAGAGAGTAAATCACCTAGGCAAACTCGTTCGCTTCTGATGCTTATAATGATGATTTTACCTAGGTTTTTTCACTGTTGTTGTTCACAGGAGGACAAGTACAACAAAAGGCTGATAATGCCATTTATTTTCTTTCAACATTTCAGTTTTTTCTTGTTGTTATATATGATGATGATGATGATGATTCTTATGGGCTGTTGACGTTTGCTTTTGTCAAAGTTTTTTGGATCATCATCTTCACTGCTCTGCTTCACTTATAAGTTTTTTTTATTATTTATTTTTTGTCTAAATATGGTCCTAGACTTGCGGATGGATGGTCAGATGGATGTAATAAAAAGGAAATTATAATATATATTTTGCCATAGCTCATGGTCAGGTGCTCGTGTGTGTGCGTGCGTGCTATATGAATTTTTCTTTTATATTGTATTCTGTCTTGTATTTCAACAACACACAAAAAGACAAAAAACATAAAACACTAAGCACCACAGGTTGTTGATTGTTTCCTTGAACAAAAAACAAAAAGTCAAAAAAATGAATAAACGCGTGTGTACGTACTTTTTGGAGATTACAGGTGACACATTATGGTTTCTCACCTGAAATGACTTTGATGATGATTTTCTCTTCGTTTTAAATTTAATATTTTTTTTAAAAAAGAAGGAAAAAATGATAAATGAAAAGAAAATTTAAATTAAATCAAATTATTGTAATGATCCACCACCACGTTTTTTAATATTTATAAATAAATATTATTTATGGAATGATTTTTTATACGTATTACGGTTGCCCATAATAATCCACTTATGTGTTTGTGTGATTGTTGAATTTATTTTGCTCAATTGAATTTTTTTAAAATGGTAAATTGTAGCACACACAGAGAGACAGAGACACAAGCCTTGCGCGAGCATTATTACATCATAAAGACTATTAGAAAAAAAGTCAAAGATCACCTGGTGGTGTTATTAGAGTTTATTCTTAGAGAGACAATCATAATCATAATTACTAATTCATCATCATAATGCATTATGACATTGTTATATTTGAAGTCTGTCTATTATCAAAAAGAAACTATTCCCCTTTTTTGAAATGATCCTTTCATCCATCAATCTTAACCAATTTTATTATTATTAAATTTTTTAAAATAGAGGTTTCTTTCTTTATTGAACTCTGTTAAAAACGAAGAATATTCCTTAAAAACAATTTTTTCTCAAACGGAAATCATTATTCATTTGAACATCATATGAATATATAATTTAACTGTATATTGTGCAAAACAGACTAGAGGCAAACAAATATTTCCAGGTAAAACACTGAAAAAAGCCTGAAGGCGTTAGTGAGGATGAGTGCACTCACACTCACACAGAGAAAGCACCTTGATTCCAATTTAATTATTATTTAGTTTAGTGTTTTTTGGCGCCATATTATGTTATATGGCGTCATCATCATTAAGAACAGCACCATGTGTGTGTGTTTTTCTGAACAGAAAAGGAGTTCAGAAATTTTTTTTTTGTTCAAACTTGTTAACAAAAAATGATGAAGAATAAGAAAACATGGTGTTATATATTGCTTGCTTGCTTATGTTTTTTTCTGTGTATTGTTTCATCGCCATGTGTATTTTTCATTCATTCATTTTGATTCATTTCATAAAAAAATACAATATTCATTTATATTCAATTCAATTTCTGACAGTTTTTTTTTGATGTCCGCTTCTGTATAAAAAATAACTTACATTTATAAAATAAGTTCCATTTTTCTTCACCTACCTGTGAATTAGTTTTGTTTCTTAAAACTTTTTTGTATATTCCAGTATATTTTTTTTAAAAAAAACTTATTTCAATGTCTTAAAGATGTTTTTTTTCATATTTTTTTCGAAAAGAAGTGTTTGGCCAATGTTTCAACTTTTTTGTTTAACTCTCGCTGAAAGATATCTCTTTTGTGTCATTGTGTCACAAAAAAAGCAAAGAAGAAGGACAATTTTCATTATTAAATCTAATTTGGATGATGATGAAAAATAAGAATACAACATCAACTATTTCTCTCTATGGATTGTGTGTAGATAGTTTTCACTTGTGATGGTGTTGGATCTGTTATATGTTTCAAATGATGGAAATTTGAAAAAAAATCACCATCATCATATAAAGATTGCGTGTGTATCATCCTTTTTTTCAACATCCAAACAAAATAATGCGGCGACCTTTTTTATTGTTTTTGATGAGATTTTTTTTACCTGGATACTATCCAGTGGATAGTTTTGGTGCGTGTTTTTTTTTGTTTTCTATCCAATTGAAAATCTATATTTAAAATTTTTTTTGGTCAAATAAAATCAAAACAATTTAATAAAAGAAAAAATTTTCTTTTTTAAAAAGAATCTTTTTTTCAAGGTTTTTTCATTGTTTGACAATGAAAAAACAAATATACAATTTTTTTAAAAAAACGGCAAATTAAACAATTGCTTTAATTGCTATTTTTTAAAAATTTCAGATAATTAGTCAGTTATTAAGAGAGAACAATGCGCAAAAAATTACCAGGTTGTTGTTATTGTTGTTTTTAGGTTTGATTGCTGGTGGTGTTCCTGGAACATTGACTGACCACCCTGTATCATATTTTTTTAAAATGTATTTTATCATATTTTTTGTGATACCATTAATAAGCGATTAGATAGAATAGGATACAGTCTGTATAATTATCCTTGATGGCTAACAACGAAAAAAATAGAGGAAGAGCAAAAAGCATTCTATGACAACGTGGCAGTGCCGACAAACTATTTTTCAAAAAAAAACGTTATTTTTTGGAGAAAACCTTGCGCTAAATTTTCTATTTATATTCGTCGTTTATATTTCATTTTTATTTATTTTTAATTTAGTTTCATATTTTTTTGTTTGTGAAAACGATATTTTTTCATTTGGATTTAGATTTCAAAGTCACAAAATCAAAATCTCTGACATAAACAAACAAACACACACCGCAGCAGAATGTTGTTCACACAAAAGGCCAATTTTTCAATTGAATCGTATGTGCTGCAAAATAATCAAGCGTAATTACACCTGTTGTCCACTTCTGACAAATCTGTCTCTTCGTGTCTATATTAAATCTACATTAAGGATTTTTTTCGCTGCCATTTAGATTTAGGATTTAGTCCAGTGTTTGCCTCTCTCTTTTTTTTGCTGTACTTTTCATATTTTTTTAGTTTCATTTATTTATTTCATTATTAATCCCGATTGTAATTATTAATCGTGTCTCCTTGATTCAGATTTAGATATACAACACGCACAAAACAAAAAAAAACGTATACACTTTTTAGAAATAACTGGACAATAACATTTACAATGGTTTATTAACCCGTTAAAATACTAATAATTGTTATTCAAATCCTGTATCACAAAAAATAGTGATCATCATTAAAATTGGTTCCAGAAAACAATTTGTTGGAATAGTTTTTTTTATTTCTTGATCCATTTAAAAATAACAATATTTAAAAAAAGATCTTGTTTCACAATAGAAATTTGTTGTATTTTGTCGCAAGGTAACATCCGCATATTTCGTCATTCAAATCCATTTTTTTCAATTCCTTTTCATATTTAAATTACACAACTAAGGGACAGTTCTAAATATTTTTGTTTTCTCTATGACGATTGTCGTCCTGTTCGTCAATTGTGGACATTGTCTTCCTCTTTTTTTTCTATTTTTCTCGGTGAAACAGTTTTTTTTGTTTGAAAGAAACATTCATTTTTCATTTAACACAACAATGGAACACGACAAAGTTCCAAAAATGGATATTTGACAAAAACTCGCCAAATAGCCCTGGTCGTTGTCGTCGTTGTTGTCGTTTGTCACCTGCAGGAACTCAAGGTTGTTTCCGAAAAATCTCCACTAATAAAATTATGTTCACAGGTCACACACACCTGTTAAAAACTTAATAAAAAAGAATTTTATCCTAAAACTGATTATTTTAAAATCGAGATATAAAAACTTGTTGATGTTAATGGACCCTTAATTTTTTGTCATATAACACGTGCGACAAGTTTTGTTATTCACCTACGTCATTTTTGCCAAAATAACGTGCACACGCACACACTCACTCAATTATTTTTGTGCACAGGTAATGAAAGATACAATTTTGTTACTTTTTTTCTTTTTCTTAGCCATATAGACACTGTCTATGATGTTGATGTTTTGTTGAGTCTGATGAGAGGCTGTATCCGACAAATAACAACAACCTGATGATTACTAATCATGTATCAAAAAATAAAAATTGTATCAAGGTAAAAATAGCTACATATTATTTCCTACATATTGATATTGATGTTGATTTCAATTGGACATGATCGTCATCATCATCATCATCGTCCTTTTTGATTTCGCGTGTGTGTGTATTTTGGATTGAAAAAAAAGAAATCCATTGATGGTCATGGCCAACACGCGAATAGCTGTTATTTTTGCCGCCTCGCTTTTTCAACCAACCAACCATCTCCATATGTTGTAAAAAACAACAAAAAACAAAAGAAAATAAAATATAAAAAATTACATTGTTTTTTTTTGTTGTTGTTTTTGTCTCAAAACAGATTCGTTCAGAAAGGATCTTTTTTTCAAATTATAATTCATTTTTTATATTTATTTTTTACAATCTTTTTTTGTTGTTGTTTCTTTCAATTCAAATATGCTAACACAGTGAATGTTTGCATAGTTTTGTTTTTTAGTTGCATTGTCATTATAATAATAGTTCAAAAAAACAGTGGACATTGGATATCATTTAGCTGCCATTTTTTTGAAGAAATTGGTTAGCAGTTTTTATGGCCATTGCTGCCATTATCATTCGAAACACAAAAATATTAGATACAGATCTCACGATCACGAATCAACTAACCAAACTTTGTTTCCTAAATTCATAACTAGATGAACAAAATAGTAACACGTGGCCAATGTCTAAATCTTGCAAAAAGTGAATTTTTTTCGATTATTTTTTTCAATAATAAAACAAAATTTCAATTAACTAAATAACTTACAATGACAAAATATTTTTCTTTAATTTTTTTCAGTTTCTCATTTATCATCATGTCTTCTTTTTTCGTATATGAGAATATGATTGCGCATTGTATTTTCATTTGGACAAAGGTCGAAATTAATCACAATGGTGACAATAATTTTTTGGCGCTATTTTTCTCAAATTTTCAACTTTCGCTTTTTTCTAAAAAGCAAAGACAATAAAGCAGAATTTCATTAATTTTATTATTATTTCTCATTTGAATTTTGATGATTATTTTTTTCAATATTATTAAAACATAATAATCAGAATTCCATCACCATTCTGGACCGCTATAATTATAACTTGAATATTAGCTTGTGGCTGTAACACTGAATTTTTAATGGGAAATATATAACCGATTATTATTATTCAAATATCCAGACAAATCAATTCATCGTCTAAAATGTGTTTTTTTCTTTGTGAGAGGGAGAGTGAAAGCGATTGATTATGTGAGCTGAAATATTGTGTATTTTAGATATATTATTATACTAATCATGTTTATTAGTCTTCTATAATATTAGTTTGAATTGGTTTGTGTGTGTGTTCTTTCTGTTTTTATGTTCAATCAATTATTGATCATCGATTGATTGATTAAACCATGTTTCTAGCATGAAATTCTTTTTTTTTATTTAAATAAGTACATGCAAATAATACCTACAAAACAAACACCACCAGCACAACAACAACAAAATAGGCAGATTGACATTGAACATCTATTGAATATATAGACGATTTAATTCATTTGGCCATTGTTCATTCAATTCAATTCAATTCTAAATCATTCATTTTGGATGAACCATTGATTGACTGACCACCAGAAAGAAACATTCTTATAGACAATTCAATTAAAATGTGTGTGTGTGTAGATTTTCAGATTTATGATTTTTTATGTTCATATATTTGTTTTAATATGTCAATCAAATTTTCTTGTTTCTTCATTATCATCATTCATAATTTGGTTATTTTGATTGAAATATACAATCAAAAAATACGTTCTTGAACATTGATGCATGATGACCAGCAACAAAAAACAACACAAAAAAAACAAAAAACGGCATTGACATTGAAAATGGATTTTTCTTTTTTTGTTATTGCTCATTCTTGTTCTTTTGTTTGTTCCCTTAAGGTCAAATAGAAATATTTTAGCAAAAAAATCATTCAATTCTAAAACAAAATTTGTGTGTGATTGATTCAAAATGGATTATTATTGATCAATTAGATTTGTGCACGTTGTTCCATTTGGCCCTTTTGTTTTTTTTTTGTATTTAACACTTTTTTGTTTTGTGAATTCATGTTGTCCTTCCGTCCTTGTGTTTTTTGTTTCAAATCTCTTTTTTGGATTTAAAAATAATTTTTTATATATTTTCCGTGTCTTTTCTTTCATTTTGGGCATGATTTAAATAATCATTCATTTATAAAAATAGCCATAAAACGTCATATAGTCAGTTAGCTTGTACACCTAAGATATGGATCACAACCACCACCACCTGAGACATTGACAAAAACTGGATCAAAAGAAAGTGAAATGTGGAAGTGGGAAAAGTTATTCACATTTATCCTTTTTGAATATCCATTTTCCCATATAGAGAAACAACAATTGACAATTGTAAATTCAATGGTAGAAAAAAATATTAAATAAATATAAGCAAATAATAGAAAAAAAACTGTTCCAATATTCAAACAATAAGAAGACGAAATGGAAAAAACAATTGAATGAAACAACAATGGCACTGTGTTTTTGACAATGTAAAGTGCACATCAACATTGCAGACCATTTTCACAGCTCATTACCTGTTGCACTGTTTTATTTTATTTTCTTCTCTCTTTTTTTGCTTGCTTGTTGCAATTTGTTTTCGCCTAATCATTTCTCATCTCTTTTTCTCGTATATTTTTTTATTTATATGATTGCTAAGGTTGTCTGTAAAAAATAATATTTTTTTGTGTCTCTGTGTTGTCTATTTGTTATAATTTATCCAAATGGATCATCAAAACAGATTCATCTTCCTGAAAACATTCCTTGTCCTTGATCCATTTTCCACCAGCAGGTAGACACTTGTATTTGCTTGTTCTCTGTTTGATGCCATTTCTTCTTCTTTTTCATCATCTCAATCCAAGGAAAAATATCATTTGTCAATAGACAAGAAGATTCATTCGTTGATGATTATTTTTTGCTATTTTTTCTTGATGATGAATCTCGCATATGTTCTTGAATAATTTTCCTCGTGCTCAAAAAAGAAACACAACATTAAAATAACGTTATCCCAATTGGTTTTGTTCTTGAAATGATTTTTTTCTGGAAAGTCCACACTTTCAGTCAATCAATCAGCTTTTTATCTATAAAAAAGTGTTGTTCTTTTTCTTCTGGTTTTCAATTCTTATGTTTAGGTTTTTAAAGGGTTGAATGAAGAGGAAGATGAGGAAAGCTTTTGGAAAATTTCGCGTGTCTATGCGATTTCTTCTTGTTTTTTAAATCCAAATCAAATCAACAACAAGTGTTTGAATAAAACTTGGTATTGGTTCGTTCGTTTAGTTGGTTAGGATTTCAAGGACGATTAATGTTCATTGAATTCAAATAATCATTAATTCAATCAGATTTCAATCAATAGATTATTCTACAATGCAGTTTTTACGTTCTTATTTTTTAAAAAAATAATTTATTCGTCTACTACTTCTATTCGATTGGTCTTTGTTTTCATTGTTCTTCTTCATTTTCATGGTTTTGGTTTGTCGTCTTCAATTAAATAATCTTTTTCAATAGAATGAATAATTTTCCCTCACTTATACATTTTTTTCTTGATTGAATGATTTGTGTGTTTGTGTCTATATCCTACGCACCATTCCCCATTTCAAATCATCTTCATAAATAAATATGAAAGAGTTAAAAAAAAGAAAATGAATTACAAGTCGTTTTATGTTTATTATTCCATCTTAATCATACCATAATGATCACATCATTATTTATATTTTGTTATTTATCATTGTTTATCAATTATAATCAACAACACTCATTGTAATTAACCAATATTCCATACAATTGGTTCATAAAGAAACAAAAATATTTTTGTTTTTTGAATCCGGAATCTTTTAGGCTGGAAAAACCATGTTGTGTTGTTGTTGAGTAGTTGCTAATTTTTTATATTTAATTTACGTTTAATGTAAATCTAATTAGTTTTGTTTTATGTCCGTTAAAAATGATCATTTTCTCAAAATAAAAATAAAATAGCAACTCTGCAATGCAACATGCCATTGCAGCATCATGACCATCAAAATGTTGTTAAGGAACTAATAATAATAATATTATTATTATTTTTGGTTACGCGAATTCATGACTAATTCAATTTGATAGGATCACTTTCTTTCTCAATAAGATTTTTTTGATTATTCTTTTTTCAACATTTGATTCAATTGTGTGGCGACATGTGTAGTAGTCACAAAATAGTCTGCTGTTGAAAATTGTGATTTCAGCATCCAAATAAAAAAGAATTTGTTCTACAGAAAATCTTCCATCAATGAAGCAGAGAAATAGTGAGAGAGAAAGTGTTGCTAGAAAAACTTAGCAATTTGTTGTTGGCTGTATTTGAATTACCTAATAGCCTAAAAGCAATCGGAGTGTGTGTGTGTTCATCAAAACTAAATCTTTTAAGAAAAAAGAAAAATAGATAGATCTAAAGAAACTTTCTCACTTTTTTTAAATCACACTTGTTTGATTCAAGTAGATTTTTTATAAAAGTGTAAATATATCTACACTTGTTTCCAACAGAAAAATCTAATTCATCTGCTGTTGGTTGTTTTTGCTTGTTTTATTTGATTTCTTATCATAAAAAAACAACAACGCGTGTTCATGAGAGAGTTTACTTTTCCATTCAACATTCATTCTCTCATTCAACTGAATTAGGGAACGAACAAACATCAAGAAAGAAAAAAGAGTTAACGAGATCAGCCTTGAAAAAAATCTACCTGTTATATTGTTGTTGTCTTTAATAATTGTTGTTGATTGAATGAAGAAGAAGAAGAACAAGTCTATGAACAAACACACAAAAAACGCGTGCTAGCTGTTGCTGTGTGATGTTCTCTTTCTCTCCATTTTCTCTTATACAATCAAATGGGCGAATGAATAGAAGTGTATTTGTGTTTGTGCGTATGTGTGTCTATTATTAGATCTGGATGGATGCATGGACGACGGATGGATGAATGGATTCTCCCTTCCAGAAGAGAACAACTGCACCTGCAATCTGAATCTTCTCTACTACTCTACCTGTCTTGATTTATAAACTATACAACTACTTTTTACATTCTCTTCAATACGAGTTCTCTCTCTCAATTATGATTGTATTATTACGTGTTTTTTATTATTATTAATATTGCTGCCGGTCCTGTTCCAGGATTATTATTATTTAAAAAAATCATAATAACAATTATAAATGACTGATCATAATCATGCTAATAATACATAATTTAGTAGCCAGAGATATAAATTAAAAGAAATAAATAAGTAAGGAAATTATAATAAATTTTCATGTTATCATCTACTAACAAAATTGGTTAAACCTGAACTTGAACCATCCTGGAACCTTGGAATGGATTATCTTTTTTTGATGAGTAAATGATGATATTTCTTTATGAGTAATTCAACTAGTTGCCATCGTGGTGTGTGTGTGTTATTATTTCACAAAAAACCGCCTCCGTTAGACATTGAAAAAAATGAGTGTTCAAAGAGTTGTTTTTTTCAAATCTCAAAATAAAGAACAATTAGAGGTGTAGCAGTAGTATTCATAGTCACACAATTGAAAGCCAGCAATCATTGTTGACGAATGAAAGAAATAGAGAAAGGAAGGAATTTCGGTATCATCCATGAAATGTTGATGATTCGCTTCAAATTACTTTCGCTCCCTTATTGTGTTTGTGTGTTCTGGGTTTTAGAACAACACAAACAGACAATAATAATAATAATTGGTATGGCTCCCACGTACACTAGAAACACACACAAGAAAAAACAACTCTTTCACTCTTCCTTTTAAAACAAGTGTTTTGAATGAATGAATGAACAATTGGTGTATGATTTGGATTTTCGTTCGTTTTTTCTGGTATTGACGCCTGCAGCCAGGAACATATTTTCACATTTACCAGTTCTTTTGTAACATAAAAATACGTGTCTGTGTAATGCTGTGTGGTCATCGCGTGCTGAATTCTCTTTGGAGCATTCTCTTATTATGCTGATGATGCTCTTTTGTTGGTCGGTTGACTGGTTGTTGTTGGATAATGATTCTACACAAATTGTTGCTAATGCCTCTATGCAACATTGGCATTGAGCAAACCAGCAACAACAACAATAATAATCATCATTGAAAGAATAAAATGAAACAATATAATAAAACCAGTCAAACAACTCTACTAGCCTACTAATATGAATAAATATAATACAATTATATGGCTCGCCAGGTAGAACACAGTCACTCAGCCAGCCAACCAACGCCAAATTGTATGTATGGCGCCCAGGTTGTTTTTTTTGTTAATTTTATTACACATTCAGTTACAACAAAAATGATTTGTGCAGGAACATTTCGCAAAAAAAGAAATTATTCCATCTAGCTTTAATAATACGTAATTCAAATTTTATTTGTAAGCAATCTTAATAATAATCGATGATTCATACAATTCTTAAACCGGGTAGAAGCAATGCTGATGAAAAAATAGCAAAAAACAGTAAAATAAAAAACACTAATTTTTTCGTTAGAAACAATATTCTTATACAGGTGGCGCCTTCTTTTGAGCATTTGTTCAAGTTATTAATTGAAAAATATGTTAACGATTTTTTTTTCGTTATGCATGCATGTTTGAGGATACCTTGATATATCTTATAAATAATAATAATAAAAACAGGTGTGAAATTAAACAGGAAAGAAAATATTAAAAAAGAATTGATCCGGAAAGAATTAGTTGTTATCATCACCATTGTAATGAATGAATGAATTATAATATCATTTCACAAGAACAATGTTTTTTGTTGTTGTGAATTTAAGAAGTTTCTTTTTTTATGACTGGATTTTCGTTGGACATACATTTGTTTCATTAAAAATATATTGATGATGCCATTATTTTTTGACAAGAACTGTTTTTTTGTTGTTCATTCATCCAAATTTAACAACGAAAAAAAATCTACTTTGAATTTATGTAAAGGTATTCAAATCATCAAAAAACAACAAAGTTTTTTCTCAAATATAGAAACAACAATGATGATGATGATTAAAATTATCAAGAAGTGCATATGTGTTTGATTAAGGGATTGATCGATTGATGGAAATGACTATCTGTTGTATGGACTCTCTAATGTAATAATCATAAAAATGAAATGAAATGATTGAGTGCTTGAAAGAAGTATGTTTTCTGGCTAATTGAGATCAAATCTTATTTTGTTTTACTACCTGAATTAGTGAGCTACTTTGTTTTATTTTATATCGCCGCTCCGCTTTGTTGTACTTCTGTTTGTTTTTTGTCTAACTGACTGACCGGCTGTCTGATTGCTTGATTGATTGATTGATTATTTGCTAAAACAAACGAAAAAAATAACTGACAGGTAAAAAAATGTTTTACTTCTTGGGTACTTGGGAAAGAAGAAAAAAAGATCATTCAACCGGTTTTTTCCATGGTTGATTCAATGCTGTTTGACCGTGTTTGACTTGTAGTTGCACCTTGTCACCTTGAACGAAATTAAATTAAATTTGTTTTTTAATTTCAAATAATGATGTTTAAATTCCAAAAAATTTTCTCATGTCCCTAACGGATTAAATTATAATTTTATAATTATAATCATCAATTTGTTTGATAATTGTTAAAAACACAACGGACAATCGAAACAACAAAAAAACAAAAAACGATTGGATTTCAAGGTTAATCACTTATTCATCTCCACCATGAGTCTCTTAAGTGAATTAAATTAATTTCTAGCTTCATAAAGTTTTTATCACAGGTGAACGATTGAAACAAGATGCCAGGTAGATTATATGACACGACTAATTGTAGTTTATTGACTGCATGTTGCCACAGCAGCATCACAGGCGCCATCACGTACAAAATGGATAAATTAAATTTTTTTTGAATATTTTTTTCTGAACATTTTCAATAAAATTTTACCTGCTTTAAAAAATAGTTTCTTTTGATTGATTGTACTATAATTTTTTGGTGAACTGATTTATATAAATTTTTTGTATCATTTTTTTTTTGAAAAAATCAGACGATGCTAACTGATCAATCATTCATACTGTGGATAATTAGAAATTATAGGATTTGTGGTCAATTTATATTTTTTGGTGATGGTTTTTTTTAAAAATTATATTTCTGATTCCAAATCGTGTTTAGAGTGTTGATTAATGGTTTTAGATCTGTCATATATCAGGTATCAATTTTACCTTTGATATTGAAATTCATGTATACGATTGGCATCAATAATCATAAAAAAAATAAAAATACATGCCCAGGCTTTTTAGGATGTTTTGATTGATCTAATTTTTTGTGTTGTTATTTTACTCTTTTTGATTGTGCAATTCACCAACAACCAAAAAAGCCAATACAGCATTGCACACATTTCTAAAAAATGAATAAGCATTTTTCTTTTTTTCCTAAGAATCTCCCAACTAATCGTGACTTTAAATATTGAATCAAGTACCCTAAATGATGATTTTAGTAGGAAAGCTTTTTTTGGTACAAAACCATGAAAAGAAATATTTGAATTTTGAACAAACTAAATAATTTTAAACTTACAAAAAAACAATTGATTAAAAAATCGATTGATTATCAAAAAGAATTTTTTTATCAAACTTATTTTATTTAATTAGATCATTGAAAAATAGAAAAAAAAATCTCCTGCAATCTTTTTTGCAATCAGAATTGAAGCATCATCATCATCAGTCTTTGTCGGTGTTCTCTTTTTTTTTAATTTTAATAGAAAGCTTGTCGGCATCTTTTTTCTTTGAAATTATTTTGATTATTACAGTCTACAAAAATAATTTTTATAAACTTAAAGTAGAGTACAAAAAAAACAGAGTTGCTCTTGTTGTTGTTGGATGCAAGGATGTTATTTAGTTATTATTCTAAAAGTGTTCGATCAGTATTTGAAGGAGAAAGAGAGAGAGATTTAATAAAAGATGCTTCTCAAGATACAAGTCGATTACAGGTAATGTTCCTCTCTCTCTCTCTCTCTCTCTCTCTCTCTCTCTCTCTCTCTCTCTCTCTCTCTCTCAATCTCTCTTCCGTATGGAATCTTAGTCATGAAATCTGAATCTAAATCAATGTCTTTAATTCACTATCATCTTGTATACACAAACTTTAGGCCAGTGACCGTGTCAATCAGCCACCGCAATCAGACTTTAAGTTTGTATTAGCTTACAAATAATAATAATTAATCTAATTAACTGCATATATTTCTAATAATAAATAAGCTAATGCTCACCTGCTTGGTCTCTATGGCTTTTTGCAGCTATGATGATTATACATTGCAATAACATTTCTTTTTGTTGTTCACGAAATTTTTCGTGCGTTATGATTTATTTTAAATTCGTGAACTCTCAAAGGAATTTGCTTTGATTTAGTAGAATAAATTTCTGAATTTCAATTTTGGATTTTCTTTTCTGAAATTCTGACTTGAAAAAAATAGCCAAAATGTTTTCCAAAGTGAAGGTGCGAAGTTTTTTGTTTTTTCAAAAGGTTAACATTGATTGAAAAAAAATCTAGAAAAAAATATGCAAAATGAATTCATTCATTCTTATTTTTTTGTTTGTTCGCAAACTTTCTTTGATCTTGGATGATTGCAATTCAACAAGGTCTCTTTTTTCCATAGGACTGGCCATGTTGTTTTTTCTCTCTGTGTGTGTTTTTCTTATTGATCTGAATGTTAAATACAACTCAAAAGAAATATTTCATCATAATTCATAAATCCGACTCACACAAAAATTGAATGAAGATCAACAAGCAAAAAACAAGCATTTTTAAGTTCATTTCATTCTGGCCCTGTATTATTGACTTTCATAATTTTTTTTTGTTTTTTTCAGATCATTTTTTGAATAAGTAATTGAATCACGAGTGAATCTTTTTTCATAAAGAGTTGCTGTGTTCACATCTTTATTTATTATTTAACAAAAAAATATGGATCTAGTGGAAATGTTTGAGAGTAAAAAAAAATTTACACTGGTGAGATTTTTTTATATCCATCAATAATGATCCATAAAGATAACTCTGATTTCTAAGTAATACACACGTATTCAATTTGCCTTTTGTGTTTGTGTGTGTTCTTGGGGAATAGTGTTCGCACTTTTGGTTTACAGGTAATTACAGGTATTTGTTAAATAATTATAATAATCGAGTATAGTGTTCGTGCGTGTTGGGTTGATGCAATCACAAAACGTTTTCTTGCTTAGTCTTGCTCTGTGTCTGTGTGTGTATGTTTATTGGTTGGTCGATCGGTCAGTATTGGTGATTTGTGTGGTAAGCGGGCATTTAATTCAATTTTGATGTTGATCATTATTATTAAACTTTTATGTCAAAATTATTGTTATTATTGTTATTTTTTGGACAAATGTCGTGTTTTTCTGCTTGTGGTCTACAACATTCTAATGTTTTGATGCACCAAAAATACAATTAGCATAGATTAATTAATTAATTAAGAAGAAAGATCCAGTGTTTCGGTTGATTAGTATTTTTTTAAAAGATCCATTAATTATTCTGTGTAGTGGTTTGGACAAACCAGAACATGTGTATATTTATGTGTTTTAAATTGATTATGGTTATTTCATCAAATATTTTTTTATTAAATAACAGAGTATCATCATTGGAGTTTTTTTTAAAAAATGTTTCTAATGTACATTATTTGTATATAGGTCTAAACAGATCGCTCTCATTTCTTCTTGTTGTTCTTCTTCCAGTTCATTAGGGACAGAGAGACGGACACAACCTTTTTTTCTTATATTTTTATTTCCATTACAACTAATGGCGTCTTGGCGTCTCGCCCTTATAACTCGATCTTATTTCGTTTCGGCGTTATGCCTTTTACACAACATGCTTATATAAAAAAATAAGAAAGAGGGAGAGAGCGAGATCCAATATCAATCTTCTTCTTGTTCTAGAAAGAAGAACATGGAGCATGTCTGTGTGTGTGTTTCTTATACAATTGACGACAGCCCATTAGGCCGACGCCAACAACCACAAATACAGCTAACAACAACAACAACAAGCTTGAAGCAGACCATCAAAACAAGCTACAAACAACAAAAAAAACTAACAAGCCAATGAGAACAAGAACAAAAATTGCTCTCTTTCTATTCTCATAAGCATCTCGGGTTAAATAATAATAAAAAAACAATATTAGCCGTAATTTTTTTCAAGCAGACTATATTATAGATTTATATTCAGCCAGAAACAAAAACCTTTGGACACAATTAAAAACACACACAATGAGAATTAATCAATGAAACTTTTTGAATGAATTTTTTTTTCAAATCTCAAAATAACTTGTTGATGCATCTTTTAGTATTTGTTTTTTTGCTGTAAAGTTTCTCTCTGGCTCTCGCATAATTCATTTTGTGAAGTATGGGAAAACAAATATATAAAAAAACAAATCTAGAAGAACAAGAACAAAAGATCTTCTTTTTGTTCAATGTAATCAAGTAATAATGTGGCACCTGTTTGTAAGAGTGAAACATGTTTGTGTAGCATTCATAATTAGATCGAACTTCAAAGCTATATGGCTTATTTCTATATGGCTTATTCTCCATCATTTTTCATCACTTCTTTACAACGAAAACAAATGCAAATCAATACCGAATCGAATCATCTTATTTGTTCTCTTATTGTCTTTTTGACATTTTCTCAGACATTTTTGTTCTTTGTTTTTTTTGTTAGGATGCCATTCAAAATTCAAAAAAGATGTACAAGATCATCGAACCTTGAGCTTGTACTTTTGAGCTTTCTCTCTTGATGAACCTGTCTTTCGGTCAACCAATATTGACATTTTAAATAATAATTCTAATAATAATAAACTATATGCAATTTACGATTATCTCAGGTTCTTATTTTTTTTGTTTCTATAAACTTGGTTAAGTTCTTAAGTGCAATAAATATTGAGACTAGGTTGGAAAAAGAGTTAGGTTGACAAATTATTATGCAGCTAGATTAAAGGATGTTGCTTTACGATTTAAAAAACTATAAATTAAATCATCCAATAATTTGTGTCTGGTTTGTAATTTGTTTTTTAGTGAAAGGCTAACATTTCACCTGAGAGGTCTAGTTTTCATCGGCAATGTTGTTTTTTTTTATTGTTTTCTCACTCAATTTATCTCTTGTGGACTTATTTTTTCTTCTTCTTGTCGATGTTAAGCAGATCAAATTTCTCAGGTGAGAAATATTTGTTTTCTAAAATTTTAGAAAATGAAAAAATGAAGTTTTAAGACCAATGATAGAATTGGAATTCTTTTTTTTTATTTTACAAGGAAAGTAAATAAATAAAACAAGACACACAGAAAAAATTCACAGATTCAAGTCTGCGCATCAATATTTGTCTATACAGGTTTTGAACTCAAACTGAATTGGTTGATTAGGTGTGATTTGGAGTTGTCTATGGACTCTCTCATCTAGTTGATCTGTTTTTTCTTCTTTTTTTCTATTGATCATCATTAATTTTTTATGATCTGCTTTTGGCGACCACATTGCTCTTGCTGGTCTTGTTGTTCAATACAATTCACACACACACACAAGAGACCAGACACATGTGTGAACTTTAGTTTATTAGTCTAATATTTTACTTGTTGTTACCTGGAGAGGTTTAATTAAAATATATTTCTTGTTGTTGTTCATCTTTTCAACACTATGTTCTTGTTCTTATTATGTTGTTTAAACTGAATTATTGTTTGATTGTTGTTCAAACATCTACACAGGTGAGAGAGCAGGAGAGATAGAACAAATAAAAAAAGAAAAGAAAAAACAAAGAAGAACAAAATTGAAGTACTGTCAAATTGCATATCTCACACCCAGACATTGCATCTTTTCATCATTTCTAAAAGTGCTTGATTGATCATTAATTAATCGATCGATCAAACTTATATAAGGGCAAAAGTTTAGATATCAAACTTGGGGTTTCAGCGCCATCTTTTGTCATTGCAAACTTGAAAAAAATAAGAATTCATCATTCGTTGAAACAAATTAAATAATTGGCCGATTATACAATAACAATAATGAATTAATAATGAATCAATCATTATTACACGGACGAATACAATGAAACTTGTTTTAGATTGATTCGCTTTTCTCTCTCACTCTCAATCAACGGCAGCTTGATTTGTTTTTTAAATTTGAATGCGATTTGTTTGATTTAGATGATAATATGAATTATGTTATGAGTTTCGTGATCATAATCGTTATTATATAATAGCGTAATACAACTCTAACAACAAACGAACAAAAATCTCCAATGACCCGTTGAATTAGCCATAAAGATAGCAAGAAGACATGCCAAAATAGATTCAAGTTGGACACTGTTCATTGGACATAATCAAACATCATCTTCATCATCATTCTATATCTACAAACTATTCATTCAGCTTATTGTTGTTGTCTGATCTAGAATAGGTTACAAACAAAACAAAACAATTGAATAGAATTACGACAATCATCAATCTATTGTGCATCTTTTTTTATGTAGTTACGCCGGCCATATTCTTCTGTCTCCATTTAGTTATTTTTTTATTATAATTTTGTCTCTTGTTTTGTCTCCCAAAAATATAAGATTATATAATATAATAAGAAATATTCATATAAATAAAATGCATCATTTTATATTATATTTTTTTGACTAAAAAATGAAGATGAATCGTTGAATTATTGTTGTATTTTTTTTTGTTGTACAAGAACGATGACCAAATGATAATAAACAGGACACACACAGTGAGATAGTCTATCTTTCTTCCAAAAAAATATATATCCAGTCCAGTTGTTTACCCTAGAAAAAACATGACTTTTTAGTTGACGATTCTTCATCATTATAATTTTGTTTTTTTTACAAATTATTGTCGGTCTTTATTTTCTCTCTCTGTGTAAGTTTTTTTATTTGCCAATGGTTCAGGTGTGCGTATCACCTGTTGCTCATTTTTTTTAAAGAAAAAAAGATGCTCTGATCTTGTTGTTATCTTTCTTCTTCTTTTAGGAAAGAAAAAACAAGATGAATTAGTCGAGCCCCGTAAAGCCAAACCTAGAAAGATTCATTTCATTCATTATTTTTTTGTGTTTTCAACCTACAATTCCATTCATTTAAATCTTCAACTTGTTTTTTTGTTGTTTTTTGGTCTTAATGCTTGATTAGCTAGTTGATGCTAAAGTTTTTTAAGACTCCTGCGTAGCCTGCATGCCTCTAATTCCAATTTAATTATTGGAATAAATAAAGAAATATATTTATCTTTTGTTTGAGCATTCAGGTAAATTGTAGACTTGTTGCTTTTGGTGTTATGATTTATATTTACACACACAAAAAATCTAAAGTCGTATTGTCCGGTAAATGTTTGTTGTGTTGTGTTTTGGTGTATAATGATGAATTGAAACACAATGACTACACCAACATACACAAAACAAGAAAAAGAATACCTGAATTACCTGGACACACACAAATATATTTTTCATCATCATCTACCTGATATAATTATGAAACAAACAAACAAAAAGGAATGTACTTTTGTCTTTTGTGTTGTTGTTGGATGTTGCTCACTAATCACCATCATAAATGACCAAGACGACCAAGACAACAACAGAAAAAATATGTTTAATAATTGAACCTAAACTTGGTTGGTTGCTGAACAATGGCTACCGTTGTCGTGTTTTTATCCATTGACACTGTTTTTTCTTTGGTATTTTTGGTCGTTGTTTTTTTTCATGTTGTTTTATTAGTAATTTTCCATTCATAATGTTGTTGTTTGTTTCCGTTGTCGTCGTCTTGTTAGTATCCTTAGAGGTAATAGCCTAAGAAGTCTCCAAAGAAGAAGTAATTTTCTTGTAAATGCTTTTTGTTATTCTGATTCTTATTTATGTATTTAGATAATAATTATTTATTATTATTGAGCACCACCCCTTCTTGTTCGTTAGTAAATTTTTCTTTTTTTAAATTGTTCTTGTTTTTTATAATTATTTAAAAAAACTAACATGATGTTTTTTGTTTGTTTTGTTCATGTTTTTTTGTAGTCATTCTTCGGTCGAACATATAATAATCTGTCAGCGTTGGGTGAATGTAAAAACAATGGCGAATGTGTCATCAATAAAAAGAACCGTACATCTTGTAAAAGTTGTCGCCTTAAGAAATGTCTTATGGTTGGCATGTCCAAAAGTGGTAAGTAGCCAATGACACTTGTTGCTTGCTTGTTTATTTCAGATGTCACATTTTAATTTAATTTAATTTCCCTAACAGTTAACTATTATTAAAAAAATAATTTAATATGCATGAAAATTAACTGAAAATGAATATTGAATTCATAAGTAAATTAAATTAAATTAATAATAAGGCGCGTTTGCAATCAGCATCTAGATGAAATATTTAACATTTAGGTGTTAAATTTAAATGTTTTTTCTTGTTGTTTTTCAATGTGTTCTTCACATTTATTTTTTTCTTGTGTTTGTTAACCTTAAGATTTTATGAGATTTTTTGGTTTGAATTCTTGATAGTTGAAATCCTGAAAAAAATGAAATCCAAAATGATTGACAAGAATAATTCGAATAAGAATTAGGATGCTCGAAATGAAAACGATATATCCGATCACGATTTCAATTATTTTATCCAAATGTCAATGGTGATGTATGGTGATTTGATCATGAAATTCTTGTTCATTGATCACAATTATTATTGTTTGTTTAATTCGTTCAAGAAAAATGATTATTGAAATTGAGATTTCTTGTTTTTCTTCTTTCAGAATCAAATTCAGATTCTAATGTGCTTTTACTCTTAATCTAGAAAAGATCCAGATGATGGTTTGGATTTTTATTTGATTTGTTAGAGTGATGATCATTGAAATATTGGCAAAATATTCAATCATCTCTCTTTCTCTTACTCGTTCACTCTTCTCAATAGGGGATATAAACTCATATCTTCTGGAGCACATCACTCGTTGTTTTAATCATAAGCCGATTATCATTTTCTTTCTTCATATGTTTTTTATTCTCTCCCGGTGTGTGTATCAATATAAACAAAAAAAGATGATGAAAATAGTTTCATAAAAAAATATTAATACAAACAAAACAAAATCAAATGAATTCTGACATTTGCAAAAAAATCAGTTTTTGTTGTTGATGATTAGATGATGGAAAGTGTTACGGATTTTGAGTCTTGTTGTCTTTGGACAGGATCTGTCCAAACAACAGCAAATAATCACTGTTTTTTGATGATGATTTAAGTGAGAAAAAAAAGGTTTTTTTAAATAGTGGATTTTATAAATCTCTAAACAAAACATGATTTCTAACCAACCAAAAAAGTACCATTAAAAATTTCAATCAAAATTGATTTTCTCTAATCATAATATATAGTCTAAAATAATAATAATTTTTTTAAAATAAATGAAAAATGATCTAAATCCGATTCAGATGCACATAGATTTTTGATTATTATTGATCTTTTATAAATGATGTTGAACCATTTCAAAAACGATAATGATCTTTATTTTTTTTGTGAGTGTGCCGAATAGGATATTTTTCTTCCTTTTCAATTCAATCTGCATCATCCATCTCGATGTTGTGGCACAATTTGTTGTTTTTTCCATTGTCAATAATTTGTTTTGTTGTTGTGGTTCTGATGTTGATCTATGCACCAGGTAGAATTAGAGCTTATGGAGTACAGGTGATCAATGCTAAGCACGATCTTCTCTCTGAAAAAAACTGATTTCAAAAGAATAGAACAACAGCCACACTTGAATCTTTTACCCCAGAAAAAATCCATTTAACCATAGAACACACAGAACAAAGTTTTTTTGGAGTTTATTTTCTTTTTCTTCTTCTCCTATATTTCTTTGCACACACGAATGTGAACGAATAAATGAATGAATGAATGACCATCGTGAAAATGAAGAAAATGTTGTTGTTGTACGATCAAGAAAATAAAAGGCTAACCATAACAAGAGCATGAACACCAGAAAAAAATATTGTTCATAAGATGAATTTTTTCTACAGGTAAACATAAACAACCTGTGTGTGTATGTCTACCTGTTAGCTAATTATCATTGTTGTTGTTGAGAATGGATTAAATCAAGTTATATTGGTTTCTCGATGTTTAGGTCCAATCATTTGAAGGCCAACCATATTCTTTCACAATAATGAATCTTTTCTTCATTCACTTTTATGAACATTTGTGAAACCGTGTGTTCTTGTTATTATTTTTTGTTCTGCTGATATAATAACATTATTATAAACATAATGGTAATGTAATAATGTATCTAAATATAATATAATATTGGCAAAACGCACGAACTCATCAGGATTAGGAAAAAATCTTCATATATTTTCAGCCATGGTCGTCGTCATCGTCGTTATAATTGTTGTTGGAGAAAGAAAATCATAATAATAAAGTTATCAGTGCACCAAAAATAAAACTGATTCAGTTTTTTTGGCCATATTCATTGAATGATATTATTAAAAAATATGATTTGTATATGTGTGTTTTACCACTTGTTTTCATAAGCATCAAAATGATACTTTAATCTTTTTACATTCAAACTAACAAGAACGAAACGAAGATTAGGCCAAACGGTTTATAAAAACAAACACACAGAAAAAAATGTAAAGCTTGAAATATTTTTCTTTAGTATTTATTAATAATAAATTTGCTAGAAACATGTTCCATACACGAGATAGCCAAATGAAACGAGAAAAGAAACGTTTCATCATAAATCATCAATGAATGAATTATTATGAATGAATATAATTAGTTAGTTATATTTCTGAGACTTATGATGATGATATTGATGTCTTATTTTTTTGTTCGTTGTTTTGTTGTTTTGTATGTTGTGCGTGTTTATGCCATATGTCTTGTCTTGTCTTGTCTTGTCTTGTCTTGTTTGTTTGAAGTTTGTTTCAAGCATGTTCCAAGCATGAAAAATCAACAATCAATTTTTATTGAAAATAATGATAAATATTACTAAATGAATGAAACGTTTGGGACGAGCAGATGCTTATTTATGTCTGTGTCTGTGTGTTTGTTTCGATGTGCTTTATGGAACTTGAATATTTAAAAAAAAATATGAAAAATTAGTTTATGTACACTAATTATTTAGAAGGAAATCAAGAAAAAAAGGCTAATTAAGATATAAAAATAATATTCAACTAAATTTTTTTCATGTTTTCTCAATTATATTCTGTTGTGGTTTGTTTGTATTTTTGCCGCTCTAATATTACTTTTTGTAGGCAAAAGCTATTATTTATATTTATTTAATTTTTTGACATAATTCATACATTTTATTTATTCAATGATGATGTCGATTAGTTCAAGCAATCGTCTATACTTTTTGATATTTTGTGAGAGTGAGTTGACCGATACTAATTGGATTCAATTGAATGTAAGCGAAAAAAAACATGATTATAATTGACATCAGTGAGACTCCATCACTGACTGACTATTTGATTTGTTCATGAACCTCGAGTATCATGGATCGTTGTGAATTATGATCAAACAAAAATATTTTATGAATATGAATAATATTAACAACAAGAATGATCCAAGGGAATCATTTTGAATCAATTAATTATTATTATTAATTTTATTTGCCGACATTGGACAAATAATATGATTATGGTGTTGAATGCCCCATCTATCGTTTATATTTAAAATAAAATCATTATCTTTGATTATTTGGATTTGAAAGATCACTTTTTTTGTTGGTTGCATCATGTTTATAAAATAAATATAGATCACGACGATCGTTTCCGAATAATACAAATTGATTTCTTTTTTTCTTGTCCAGATCCTTCTGTATTCTCTTTTAATTATAATCGTAATAATTCAATTATGCATCATTTAAGGAAAACATGTAAAATATCAAACATACTGGCGACCTCTACACTGGTCCATCATGTACACCAAGTGAACCATCCATCTTCTAATCCATCTCATCTTTCTTTTTCATTTTGAAGCGTATTTATATAAATATTAAATCATTACATTTGAAGATAGACAGAGAGATCGCGGTGGGTCAAAAATCAAGAGAAAGTTTACACACACAAATTAATCTCTCTCTCTCACCGTGTGTGTGTATGTGTGTTTGTATTCATTTCAGTTGTTTGTTCTTGTTAAACATTTGAAAATCTATCTAAGCAAAAAAATAAAGATTCTAAAAAAGAGAGAAAGATTATATTATAAATTTTATAAAAACATTAAATAATATATTTAATATAGTAGTGGTCGTAATACGATTTACGAATTGAATCAATATCATAGTAAAACAACAACAAATCGTGTTACATCGTATACTGTGAGTGAGGAGAGAGAGAGAGCGAACCACACGACGACGACCAAAAACGACCACCACCAGGTTCGACAAAGTTATATATCGTCAAAATACCTCCAATCTTCAATCTCTTTCTCTCTCTCAATACTTGTTCGTGGATGATAATCGGTTTGAATCACGTTCTGAATTTATAATTTCATGTTGGTCGTAGTTTTCTTCGAACTGTCTTCAACTGTTAGCAACAACAACAAAAAACGATGTTTGAATCGTTTATGTCAAATTTATACAACACAACACAAAATGGAAATTGATTTCGAGATCTCTTTGGATTTTTCTTTCTCTCTTTCTCCTTTTTTGATCATTTTCAATGAAAACTTCTTAGGAATTAAAAAAATAGTATTTGTCCGTTCAGTTGTCGTTTGGATGTTTCAAACATATAATTTTTTGAAAAAAAAGATTTTGACACTTGAAATATTCACTCTGGATTTCTTTTTCTTTTTATACTTGTCTCATTACTCAATTTTTTTTAAAAAAACCTGAAATAATTTAAAAAGCATTCTCCAGATGTGTTAATGTCCAACATAGCACAGTAGCACAATAATAAAAAATAAAATGATATATTTTACAATTCATTCTTCCAATCAAATAAAAAATTAATTAATTTTTATGGCTTTTGGACAGTTTTTTTCATCTCGTCTGGTTCATTTTACATATTATAAATCAATCATAATCACTCTTGTTTCCAAATTTTAATTGATCACTAAGAAAAATTTCCTTATTATTGCTTTTGGCAGCTTTGTTGGTGGCTTAACCCTTTTTTTGAAAAAAGATGTTTTTGAAGGATATTTTTAGGATATAATTCTTGTTCTGATTTTTTTGCTTGGTTGCTTGGTTGATTATTTGAAGGAAATTAAAAATTCAGTCGTCACCTGGTTTGAATAATAACTATAGTAATTATTTAATTATTAAAAGTTCTTTATTTTTTTAAAAAAAAAGTTTACCTGTTATTATTATTATTAATGTCTACCTGTGGTTGGAAAAAAGAGGAAACACACCTTGATGTTATTATTGTGCTGTGTATTTTGTTTATTTCTCTTATAGCTTGTTTGTTGTGTTTGTCATTCAAACAACACTTAATTTCTTTTCATCATCACCATTTTTACATCTGGTCATTGTGTTTTTTTCTTTGATGTTTAACATCATGTTTGTACATCGTGTTGGTTGTTCGTATTTTTTTGAAAAATTTTATTAAAATACACGTATTTAAAAAAAAATAAAACGCTAAGCTAACTAAAAGAGTTAAACACTGAAACAAAGATTCATCCTTGTTCAATTCAAGTGTGTTAGTTTTGGGCACAAAGAGTTGTTGACTTTTGGCCATTTTTTTACAAAAACAAAACTGTCTGTCTTTGAACAACAATAACAACATTCTTAGTGAAGTTTTTTCCAAATATTTTTTTGTTGTTCACTTAAAAAACGAACAAGAAAAAAAATTGGTCAAATATAAGCTTGTTAAGCAGCAAAATAGCTTTAGGTAAATTTTTTTGTTGTTGTTGAACAACAGTTTTTTCCCAATGAAATAAGGACTGGGATTTTCATTTCGTTTTGTTAGTTTATTCATTCATTTTTTATTATTTTACACAATTATGAATAGAGAAACAAAAAATCTGAATTATTTTTTTCTTCTACAAGTCAGGTTATCGGTTATACGAGAATAAAAGGTTAATCCTTTTCGGAAATTGGTTGTTTTTTCGTACAAAAATGAATACCGACTGATGAATATATTTAAATAATTTATATGAAAAACAATTTCTTTCAGCCAATTGATGCCATCATAGCTTCTACATTTCAATTTTGTCTTGTGTTTTCATAAAATAAATCACGATTGGTCGTAAAAAAGTTGTAGTTTTTTCTTCTTTTTTTGCTTCAAATTCAATTTCTGTTTGTCGTGTTTGTGTGGTGTTCGTATGTTGTTTGTGTCATCACTTTTTTTTCTTGCTCTGCAAAATCAAAGGTGACTCTCCTATACAACCAAAATGAAAAACAAAACAAAACTTGTTGAATTTCATGTTGTTGTTTTTTGCCAAACCAATATAATGTAATATAATAAAATAATAATAAATTTTTTCACAACCAACAACTTTTTTAGAACTTTTAGAAAGATGTAGTGAAGACACACATAGACAAATTGAATCGTTTCGTTTTGATTGGTTATGTCGTGCTGTATATATAACTGTAAAAAATACCATAAATTTTTCTTGGAATTTTCGTTTTTTTTCTTGCTTACTTTCTTGCTTTTTGTGCGATTTACTATTGAAGATGCTCTCTCTCTCTCTCTCGCACATAGTTGTCGGGCAAATATTTTTCTTTACTTGTTCTTATTATCACGTTGCTTATATATTTTTCTGTTGCTTTAAAGCATGCTTAAAAGCAACAGCTAGGAAAAGAGCAACAAATATTTGTGTTTGTAACTGATTTATGTAATTGTCATCATCGTTGTTTTTTTGTGGTTAAAATTAATTGTGTCCAAAACTAATTTTTTAGTTTCCGTCCATAGCTATCCAAAATATTTGATCGATGTTCAATCAGTGATTAACAAAAAGAAAAAATCAATTTTGTCAATAATTTTTTTTTAAAAAAATAATCCAGTTTTAATCATTTATTAAGAATATTTTAGAATAAAAAATCTTTAGCAAACACTAAGAAACAAAAAATCCATAATAAATTTTCTTTTAAAATCAAATAATTTTTTGTTTGTTTTAGTGTAGTTTTGTTGGCATCCTTTCGTTTAAACAATCCTTTAAATCCTAAATTGAAAAAAACGCTCATTCGAGCGGCAAAACAACTCTTTTTTCTCAAGTCAATAATAATATTTCTTATATTTTTTTTATAAAAACTCCAAATTTTTTATCTTTTATCATAACTTTTTTTTGCCTGTATGTTTTGTGGAAGGAATTTTTGTTTGTTTGCTTGCACTCTCAAATCCATAATTCATTTTATATTCCAATTTTTTTTTGTTTCTTCGTCTTCTACTTCGAAATTTAAATCTCTTTTTTTGTGCAAACACACATAGAGAAATGCTCACAAAATCTAATTTATTATATAATCATTTTTTATTATTTCCATTTTTCTCACACCTGTTAATTTTTGTTTTCCAGGTTTTGTTCGTTTAATAAAAACTGTGTTGAATTGTAATTGTAATGATCAATATCAACTTTCCTGCATTGCATTTTATTAATAAACAGAAAAATATAAATTTCCACCATGATTCGCCATCTGGTGTCATCTTTGTGCATTATTTGTGGTGGTTCTTTTTTTTGAAGCAAACAAAATTCATTCAAGGTTGTTTTTGGCATTCAAATTTAATTTGATTCAATCTTGATGATTCAAGATGTTAGATATTTTTGTTCTAAACCACCCTGTTAGTTTTTTGTTTGCTTCACAAAAACCATTGTTTGGTCAATGACAAACATTTTTATTTTTAGACAAAAATTTTTTTATTTGATTGATTAAATTGAATTATCCAGAAAAATCTTGTTTTTTGGTTAGTGGATCTTGTGAATTGATTATTAGCCATCTTTTTATCATCATCATTCTTAATTACTTGAACACAAAAATAATTCAACACATACCCAACCAAAAAAACTAATCATTTTGAATCATTAAATCTAACCGGCTCTGATTTATTATTATTATTCATTATTTGATTCCTTTTAATATAAATTAATTTTCAATTCAGTTTGGTGTTTTTTTTGTTTGGTTGGAAGCATCATTCGTTTTTCATTCTGTCAAAACATCTTCATCCACATTGAACGTGTTTTTTTAATTTCTTAAATCAAAATATAACACGTTTAAATATAATATTGATAAAAATCTCTCAACACATTCAGTTAAAATAAAATTCCTTTAATTTGGAAAAAATCTCATAATAACTGTAATTACGGTTACAGCATCCAATAGAAAAAATTACGTATCCAACCAAGAAAAAAATCTCATTTATCTTATCATTAAAAGAGAACATATAACGGACTGAATTACATAACGATAAGCTAACATTAAAATGTTCTGTTTTTTTCCTGTAAAAAAACAAAATTCCAATACATTTTTTTTATAAATAATTATTCTGTACTGAAATCCTTTCTGTACTAAAAAAACAGATATAAAAATCTGTTTTTTTAATACGGCATCAATGAAATTATGCATAGCACCCTAAAGCATCATCCTAAATGAAAATAAATCAAATATAATCGTATTTTAAATATAATTTTTTTTCTGGTTGTTGTTGAATAATGATTCGACCTTGTTGTTCTTTTTTTTTATATAAAATTCATTATATTATTTCACATAAACAGAAAAAACGTAATTTTTTTATTATTATTTGGTGTCAGTTGCTTAACAGCATCAAATATCATCTCAACCAAACAACCAACTAAACAAACAAACATGCAAGCTTACTGTGAAATCGCACACAGGTAATCTTTTCTTATTTTCTTCCTTGTTTCATCGTTAAAAGTGCTTCTGTTTTTTTCTTCTTCTTCATCATCGTGGATGTTGTTGTATAATAATAATAATCATAAACCATCAACAGGTATAACAAGATTGTCAGTGTGCCTCGCCTTAATAACAATTAACAACGAGAAACTGATTTAGTGGAAAAAGCACAGAAGATTTCAAAAGATTTAATCATTCAAAAACAACAACCAAAAAATAAAATAAGAATCAGGCGACTCGTTTTTTTGTTCATGCACATGTCATTCAAAATTACAAGAAGAGATCTATTCGATGCAAATTTAGATGATGATGTTAAAGATGTGTGTGTGTGTTTGTGGATAATCATTGAAAGATGAATTATGAATATATCCAATCTTAAAACAATTTCCCCAGCGGCAACAATCAAATCAAAATCATCATCAAAATTATTCAATATTATCCTTTTGTTTTTGTTATTGAATTTCAATACAAACAAAAAATGGTACAAACAGGCGTTTTTTTCTGGTTTGAAAGTGTTTTTCAATGATGAATGTTTGATGAATGAATTGGCAATTGTAATTTGGTTTCCCAAAATCGATTCATTCGTTGGTTCAATGATTTTGGTTCATAACAAAAATAATGTGAAGGTGAAATGATTTTATTTTTTTTTCTTTTCTAAATTCATACAGAAAAAGAGAAAGTGTTTATTATTAAAAAAATTAGTGAATAATAATAATAATAATCATAACTCTTTTTTTCTTAATTTTGCTCGTGCCGAAAAAAACACGCTTATGGCGTAATTGAATGGTTGGTTGGTTGATTAGTTTGTGTTATGTTTGGTTGGATGTTGAATAATCATGGCAATGCAAAAGTTATTCTCTATCTCAAGGTTGAATCCTTTCTTACCATATTGAAAATTTAATAATATTATATGTTTTAGTTATTATTAAAGTTTGCTTGTTGTTGTTAACATTTTGGGTACAGGTATTATTCGTGCAAAGATGCTATAGCAACAGGTTGTTGCTGTTGCATGCGTAATACACATTTCACTTCTTCACAAACATCACAATTTCCATTGTTGCAATTGTGTTTGTATATTGCTTATGGCTGTTTTTTGTTGTTTTAGTTGCAGCATCAAATGTTTCAATGGTCTTTTTTGTGTGTGTTATTATTATTCAATTGGAAATTGTATAATAGGCTTTACATAATTTTCATTATATTTTGTAGATTCCTATCGTCGTTTTTTCCTAATTTATTATCGTTTTGAGTAATAATCACAACAGGAAACTGCCATACAGCAACCGGTTGTTTATTTATTATTATTAATGAATCATTTTTTTGTTGTATTTGTTGTGAATTAATTAAGATTAATCTTGCTTAAATAGAGAAGAGAAACGTTAAAGCGCGCACACACATGTACTTCCGTCAAAATGGTTTTCGCACCTTATTTGCGAAACTCCATCTAGTGGAAAAAATTTGCACAATTTTTTTGAAAATTATTTTTTGTTACTAATTCGTGTTTTTGTTTGTTTTTGTTAGGATCTCGATATGGCCGCAGGTCGAATTGGTTCAAAATACATTGTCTCATACAGGACCAACAAGAAATGTCC